>SJYX01011802.1:0-29544 GCA_006410675.1 Oreotragus oreotragus
GAGAGGAACATTCCAAATATGAATGGTTGCAGTTCTGGTTCCACTGATAAACCCTGAAGAAGAAATCCTAAATTTTGTGTATCATTTCCTGGCACCATGTGCTGGTGTTGATGACTAGAAATAAAAAAATACATATATGAATTTGCACAGATGGGTATTATTCATTTGAAATGCTACAATGTATAAAGTAAGTATATGTATATGAATATAATATATATACATACATACATGTATTGTCTGAATCCTCACATTTAAGGGATGTTCTGTGACATCTCTGACTAGGAATTCTGTTAAAAAGAGAGGAAATATATAGACTTGAGTGGGAAAAAATATCTAAGTTCTCAGGTGATCCTAGATTATAATGTGGAGACATTTTTCAGACTTTCTCCCAAGGAATCATGCATTAAACGATTTTAATGAGAAATATTTTTGTGCATTTGGGGAACATATGGTAAGTACTGGCCATTTTCTAGGTTTAAGATGCTGAGAAACAAAAGCCAAAAATATAAGGACAGTGAAAATATATAAGATAATAAGTATCATATATCATGTGACATAGTGACATGTGAAGAAAGAAAAACAAGTATAGAAACAATGGATGAGGGCTTATTTATTACTGAGAGTTCAGTAAGATCTAAATATGATGAAGGCAAAATTACAAAGTTGATAATGGTTATTAATACATATGCATCTAAAATAGAGGAACTGACATGTATAGTGCAGTTATTGAGACCTAAATGGAGAAAAGTGACAGCAACACAATCATAGTAGAGGATTTTAACACCCTGACTACAATGAATAGATCATTGAAACCTAAAGTCAACAGGAAACAATAGCCTTATATGAAACATTGGATCTGAAAGACATGATAGATTTTATACAGAGCGTTTCATCCAAGTACACATTCTTCTCAGGTGCAAATGGAAGCTTCTCAAGAATAGACTGTATGTTGGAAAACAGTACAAGTCTTAACAAATTTAGACAACTGAAATTATATCAAGCATTTCCTGATCATGATGGTGTGAAACTTCAAATCAACTATAAAGAAAAGCTGGAAAAATATATGCACATGAAACAACATGCTACTCAACAGCAATTAGAATATTACAAGTCAAAGGAGTCATAACATGTATGCATACAAATGAAAATATGACATACTTAAATCTTTTTGATAAAAGAAAAGTAGTAATAAGAAGGAATGTTACAGTAATTCCTACTTACCTCAAGAAACAAGGAAGATCTAAACAATCTAACTTTACATCTAAAGGAAATAGAAAAAGAAGAACAAAGAGCCAAAAGTCAGTAAGAGAAAGAACATAATAAAAGTCAGAACAGCAGCACATGAAATGAAAATGATTAACACGTTGGGGGAAAATCAATGATTTGGTTCGATCAAGCTGGTTCTTTGAAAAGATAAACAAAGACAGACAAAACTTTACTAGACTCATTAAGAGAAAAGGAAAAAAAAAAAGAGTCTCTGACCAGTAAGATCAGAAATAGGGACGTCCCTATGTGGTCCAGTGGTAGAGACTTTCCTTCCTGTGCAGAGGGTATGGGTTCAATATTTCATCATGAAACTAAGATCCCATATGCCTTGTGGCCAAAAAAAAAAAACCAAAACATAAAAACAGAAGCAATATTGTAACAAAATTTAATAAAGACTTTAAAAACAGTCCACGTCAAAAAAATCAGAAATAAAAGAACAGAAATAGCAATAAATACAATAGAAGTACAAAGAATTATGAGACTGTTATGAACAATTATAAGCCAACAAATTGGGCAAACTAGAAAAAATAAAATCTGAGACTCACACAACTATAGACTGAAGGTATACAAAATTTGAATAGACCAATTATCAGTACAGGTATTAAAGCAGTAATCAAAAAGCTCCTTAAAGTGAAAGGTTTAGGATGACAATTTCAAGGGTGAATTCTACAAAACATTCAAAGATTTAATACTTATCCTCCCCAAATTCTTCCCAAAAAATTAAAGGAGAGAAGACCATCCTTACTAATTTTATGAGGCCAAATTTACCCTTATGCAAAACCAGACCATGACAAGGAAAATAAGAAAATTATAGTCCACTATATCTGATAAATATAGAGCCAAAAGTCTCAACAAAATATTAGTAACTGAATACAACAATACCTTAAAAGGACCACACACCATATCAAGTGAGATTTGTTCCTGGGATGCAAGGATAATATAACATCTGAAAGGTAATCAACATGAAAAACCATGAGAAACTAGTGAAAAACAAATATTATATCATCAACTCACAGATGCAGAAAGGATAATGTTGAAAGGTGTTCAAAAATTCAATACCCTTTTATGATAAAAACTCTCAATAAAGTGAATATAGAAGGAATGTACCTCAGCATAATAAAAGTCATCTATGACAAACCCCCTGATAACATCAGAATCAGTGCTAAAATACTAGGTGCTAGTTCCCTAAGGTTAGGAATGTGACAAAAATGCCCACTCTCCCCATCTTTATTCAGGATAGTCTTGGAGTCCTAATCAGAGCACTCAAACAATAAAATAAATAAAAGACAGTCGAATTAGGAAGGGAAAAATAAAACTATCACTATTTGCAGATAACATGATTTTATATGTGTAGAAAACCCTGAAACCATTAGAAATAATAAATATGGTGAAGTTAGAGGGTATAAAATCAACATATAAAATTTTGTTTCTATACACTAACTGTGACCTAAAAGAAAAATAAATTAAGAATACCATCCTATTTAAAATTGCAAAAAAAAAAAAAAGTTATAAANAACTATCACTATTTGCAGATAACATGATTTTATATGTGTAGAAAACCCTGAAACCATTAGAAATAATAAATATGGTGAAGTTAGAGGGTATAAAATCAACATATAAAATTTTGTTTCTATACACTAACTGTGACCTAAAAGAAAAATAAATTAAGAATACCATCCTATTTAAAATTGCAAAAAAAAAAAAAAGTTATAAAAAAAATCAACTCAGAATAGATTAAATTCTAGAATATTAGACCTGAGAAACCATAAAACTTCTGGAAGAAAACACAGACTATCACCTCAGGTCCATTAGAATGGCTGTTACCAAAAAAAAAAAAGAAAGAAATAACAAGTATTGAAGAGGATAGGGAGAAAAGGGAAACCTTATACACTATTGGTGGGAATGTAAATTGGTGGTGCCACTATAAAAAATAGTATAGAGGTTTCTCAAATTTTAAAAACAAAACTACCACATCATTTAGCAATTCTACTTCTGGATATTTATGCCCCTCCCCCCCAAAATACACTCAAACACTAATTTGGAAAGATACATGCATGCCAATGTTAACTACAGCATTATTTACAATAGCCAAGGTATGGAAGCATCCTGAGTGTGCACTGACAGATGAATGGGTAAAGAAGAAGTGGTATGTATCTACAATGGAATATTGCTTGGCTAAAATAAAAGAACTAGCGACATTTTCTGACAAAGGTCCATCTAGACCTCGAGGGTATGATGGAAGGAAATAAGTCAGAGGCAAAAAGACAGACACTGTATGATTTCAGTCATGTGTGGTATATGAGAAAGGACATTCAGTAAATGAACAAACCAATTCACATAAAAAGAAGTACTTGGATATAGACAACAGAAGAGTTCCCAGAGGAGAGAAAAGGGGGAGGTGGATAAAGAGGGACAACTACGTGGTGATGGTTGGAAACTAATATTTTGGTAGTGAACACAGTGTAGTAGAACTCAAAATATAATGTTGCATATGTGAAAAGTACATAATGTTATAAACCAAGGTCACTTCAATTAAAAAAGAATGTAGAAATAGCACACAGTTCCAATTGATAATTCTCTCAAGGACATGTCAACATGGAGATCTATATTTATATGCCCATTTGATGTCTAGTATTTAAGGAAACATAAAAAAGATTCAAAAATGGAAAGTGAGAGAAGAGATCTACACATCAGAGATAAAATGATCTAGAATGCTCAGGTAGTTTCTGAGAGACTATGATGAGAGGGACTTTTTTCTGGTTCTGGCAGCGTTCCAAACCATATCCCCTAAATGCATAGAATACCTAATAAAAGGACGGGGAAAACTCACAATTTATTCTCCAGAGAAACAAGGAATATAATGTTACAACCTTTTACTGGTTAACTATTATGTTAGATAAATTCACTTAGGAAATAAATTATCAATTTACAACAGAAAATATACGAGGTAAAATAACCATTGAACATTTTTAAAGATGAAAGAAGAAAATATGAGAGTGTATAACCCAACCCTGAACACTGGTATTTTGATTATGAGTGTTAAATCTTTGACCAAAGAGTTTGGTGGTTTTGAGTTCACATATTTACCTAAATGATATATTAATGATCAGTTATGTAAAGCACATTAGGTATGCTAACATTATAAAATAAAGTTCCATTAAAAATATATATTGGGGGCTTCCCTCATGGCTCAGCGGTAAAGAATCTGCTTGCCAATGCAGGAGACAGTTTCAGTCCCTGGTCTGGGAAGATACTCCACACGCCATAGAGCAACTAAACCTATGTGTCACAACTACGGAGCCTGCGCTCTAGAGCTCAGACCGCAACTTCTGAGTCCACGCACCGCAGCTACTGACGCCTGCAAGGCCCTGGAGCCAGTGCTATGCAGCAGGAGAGCTCACTGCTGTGAGAAGCCCTCTCGCTCGCAATTAGAGAGTAGCCCCTGCTCACCACAGCTAGAGGAAAGCCCGCACCGCAACGGAGAACCAGCGTAGCCAAAAATAATCAAATGAACTTTTAAAATTATTAAAATTTTTAAAAAAATAAATAGTGAGCAGAGTAGTGTCCATTGTCTGGAGGTGCTTGACATATTTATTCAATGTACGTAAAAATCTCAGAATAGTTCCTTTCTGGCAATAAATGCAAGGTATTTAACTGTTGATGAGATGTGCCTGATTTTTTTCTTCTACTTTTCAAATGTCACCATTGCTTCCCCACCTCTAGATAGTGCAATAATTGTAAAGCTTGTTAGCACAATCTTTTTTCATATTAAGTACAATTTGTTTCCCATATGAATAACCAATTTTGGGGCACTCCAAAATCACTGCAGATGGTGACTGAGGTCATAAAATTAAAAGATGCTCGCTCCTTGAAAGAAAAGCTATGACCAACCTAGACAGTGTATTAAAAAGCAGAGACATTACTTTGCCAACAAAGGTCTGTCTGGTCAAGGCTATGGTTTTTCCAGTAGTCATGTATGGATCTGAGAGTTGGACTGTAAAGAAAGCTGAATGCTGAAGAATTGATGCTTTTGAACTGCAGTGTTGGAGAAGACTCTTGAGAGTCCCTTAGACTGCAAAGAGATCCAACCAGTCCATCCTAAAGGAATTCAGTCCTGAATATTCATTGGAAGGACTGATGCTGGAGCTAAAGCTCCAATACTTTGGCCACCTGATGCGAAGAACTGACTCATTGGAAAAGACCGTGATGCTGGGAAAGATTGAAGGCAGGAGGAGAAGGGGACGACAGAGGATGAGATGGCTAGATGGCGTCACTGACTCGATGGACATGAGTTTGAGCAAGCTCTGGGAGTTGGTGATGGACAGGGAGGCCTGGAGTGCTGCAGTCCATGGGGTAGCAAAGAGTCAGACACAACTGAGCAACTAAACTGAACTGAACTGAACTGAGACAGCTGTGAATTCTTTGCCTTGGGAGATGATGTTGTGAACTAATTCATCTCCCTTAGTCTGAGTCTTTCTAATTAACATACAAACATGTCCGATTTCATCCCATCAGATATTTAAAGAGTGACTTCAGTTCAGTGCACAAGTCTTCAAACTTAATACTCTAGTTTACAATTCCCCTTAACTGTAAACCTCCTCAACTGTGTTCTAATTTTACTGGAACCATTTTATGCTTCCTTTCCTTCTTTGTCCTCATTAAACTGAACTTCCTTCCCTGCTATTAGTTATAACAGTGACCCTCGTATTTCTGAGTTGAAAAGACATTTCTTTTTTAGGTATATATATATATATATATATATATATAAATTGTAGATGAATTAGTCTACCTAACAAAGAAACATGACAATCTCTCATCTCAGGGCTAGGGTTGTTTGGATCTCAGGTGAACTTAGGTAAACATTTTCAGGTTCATTTCTCTCTGAACCTTTCTTCACATACCTACTAAGTTCTCAGATGTACCTGGGTAATGTCTCTAACAGGAGAATCTCTGTGCAGATGTCTGAATTACTCTGGGTAACTGATGATGGAAGCTGAAGCTCTGTTCCCAAACAGGCCAGTAGGAAGGACTAAAACATTGGTTTCTGAGCCACAATAGGGACTCCAAATGCAACAACCAAGTCCTTCCAGTACCAGGGATTTACACACTGTGGGCCTGTAATAGAAATAGTTATAGCTCCCTAGACTGCTCATTAGGCACTGTTTCCATTGTTACTCCCAGCCTCTGAGCACATGAATTCCCTGTGGGAACACTGGTCTGAACAAAGAAAATGATTCCTGTTCATTCTTTGTTCCCAGGAGATCAGGTTAGAAGTCAGGTGAATCTAGTCTTTATTCTTCCTTCTCCATGAACTCTCCTGCGTTCCACAAGTTTCACCTCTTTACAGCTTATTGAGAGAATTAATTCTTATGTAGAGTGATAAGGAGTCTGGTACCCTCGAGGAGGAGAAAGGGGTCCGGAGGAGAAAAGGACAAACTTTTTTTCTACATTTCTGCCTCTTAGTCACACAAGACATTTTTTTCTTAAACTCTGAGTTGCTATGGCAACAAACTACTTCTTCTAAGACTAACTGTCTTTAAGCCCAGAGCTATTGATTACACAACAAAATAACTCCTCTTGCTCAAAGGTATGTTTTTTCTTAAGCTTCATACTAATGATTATATAACAACAATGTATCTTGCTTGAGAACATGTTTCTCCCTCTTAAGAACCTTCTGACTAATTCTGCTATCTTAAGATGTATGTTGTGGGAGTGGATCTGGTAAGACCTTTCCAACCTTGAGACATTCTTTTGATCTATTGTTAGTAACCAATTGAAAAAACTATATAGCTCCCTTGCTAAAGACTAGTGATGGGGCACTCTCTGCCCTCTTCTGAGGTCTGTGTTAGAAGCTTTCTCTATCCCTTTTCACTGTAGTAAAACTTTTGCCATATGAAACTCTGAAGCCACGTCTCTGGTCCCTTAGTGAAATTCTCTCCTTTGCAGATCACAAGTCTGACACAGTTCACCGTTAAGTTATCATTATCCCAACCTTGAGTTACTGTTTCTTCCAAATCTGAGACTGATTACCTGTGTTTACTAGGTCCCATGAACTTCCAAAATATTGACTTGTGACAGGGATATCTCCCAATATCTCTAGAAAATTAGTATTCCTCTCCTCAACAAGAAACCTATGTATACATAAATTAATCAAATATAAAACACCCAGTTGGTTAAAACAATAACAACAAAAAACTCTTTATCTTTTTCACAAATGGGAAAATGGGTATAAAAACACTATGACCTCACTATAGAAAAGGAAAGGAATCCTGGAGACAATTTACAGTCGAGAAAATATGTATCCAACAAACCCATAAATACATTCAGCTTCATGGATAACAAAATAAATGGAAAGTAAATGTATTATAAAATTTCCTTTCATGTGAACACCCACAATGAGATGTGTGTCTTGAGATGTGTGTCTCAAGAACTGTTGTTGCAAGAATACATTTTCAAGCATTCCTTGGACTGGGTTTTCCTCATTAATATGCAAACAGTCAAATATGCTCTGTCTAAAAAGGCAAGAGGGTTCCAGAAAAAAACATCTATTTCTGCTTTATTGACTATGCCAAAGTCTTTGACTAAGAGTTGACTCATTGGAAAAGACTGATTCTGGGAGGGATTGGGGGCAGGAGGAGAAGGGGACAACAGAAGATGAGACGGCTGGATGGCACCACTGACTTGATGGACATGAGTCTGAGTGAACTCTGGGAGTTGGTGATAGACAGGGCGGCCTGGCATGCTGCGATTCATGGGTTTGCAAAGAGTTACAGACACGACTGAGTGACTGAACTGAAAATGAAAGGATAATCAGTCAATAACACTAGAAAATAGTATGGGTGCCTTATGGACAATACCAATATATAGTTTCCCTAAGAAATAAGGATTGGTATAGAACAAACTGAGTCAGATGACTTAGGTATATACCGGGATATACTGGGCTACTCCTAACGGAAGTTCTTAAGTTCTTACTTATGACTTTACTATTACTGCTAGCTACATTGTTTCATATATTGCCTGTTTCATAAAGTGTTACCCCTTACGTTACCAGGTGTGTGACTGAGCCACTGATAAAATGATAGTATACAATTCATATGAGATCAATGATTGTAACAGTGTAACTCTAGATATGAGAAGAAACAACAAAAGGTAATATCTTCCTGGACCACAAGAGACCAGTAAGTACAAATAGTCCAGAGAATTTTGAATACTCTTTTATGGCCTAGTCTAGTAACAACACATTGAGTGGCCTGTCAATGCAATCTTCACAAGACCTGGGAATGACCATTCCTGGTACCATGGGACAAAACGGTCATGTAACACCCCCAAACCAAGGTCAGATTCATGACCTTGAAGGGGCTCTGCCAATTTGAAATTGGCACTTGCCAATTTCTTTACAAAGTTTAAATCATGGCCACTGAAGCTGCTCAGTTTCAACACTCCCTGAAAGGAATTCAGGGTGGAAATTAGTAATGAGGCACTCTGTGCTCTGGAAAAACTGCCTGAAGAGGTCTTCAGATAGACACTTTCAGGAGATTTTTATGAGCCTTGATTCTTGCATCTTCTCATACCGCGAGAAACACTAATATTGTTGACAGGGACAGTTGCTTTGGCTATTAAGAGAAAATTACAGTTAAAGTCAAAATAGAGTAGCTATGAAAATAAGTAGGTGACGCCATGGTGTGATTTCAGACAAGTCCTTGTATTGTTAAGAACTTGAATTTTCTGAGCTGTGTCAGACTTAAGATGCCATCAGACCTTCTAAAAACAAAACCTGCCATCAGCAGGTGACTACAACCTTATTTTTTAAAGGTCTTTTCTTGTAACTGTTATATATTTTGACAATGAAATTGTTCTGGATCATATGTTGGGGGGAAAAGTGCATAATGACCAATAGCCACCTTAAGGGTTAAGAACTACTTAGACAAACCTAGATAACTGGCTACCTGGCTACAAGTTTCCTCCAAGTGTTAAACCTAAATTAAGATTCAGGTTTAAATCTTAGGCTTAACTTTTTCTATTTTGTCTATAAATGTTCAGGTTGCCATTCCTTCAATTACTTCTGAGTCCATTCCTTTGCAGAGGATGACCCAAGCACTGACCCTGCCTGTACCATAATCAAAACTGTCACCAAACATAACTTGGTTCTTATTTTCTCTTTGATCCTAGTTACAACAACTCTTATTACTGATTTATAACCTTTTTTTTTTAATATCTGTTAAGTTTTATCCCCCTCAGATGACAATGGATTTACATCAAGATGATTATGATGCAGAAAGAAAACCCATGCCCCAAAAAGATTACAGCTATTCCTCTGAACAGATCCTGCAGGAATAATCACAAAAGTCACCCTGGGGCCCCTTAATAAAACAGGGTGAAAGCTCTGTGACCCAACTAAGTAGGGTCTATGAGCAGAAGACTGTCCCATCTGTCCTTCATAACCTCAATTAAGATTTCTTGGGGTTCATGTCTCTAAAGGAATACTTGAAGTAGGAGATAGGTGGGCCACTGGGCTAAACAGCTGGTGACTGTCAAACAAAGCAAAACTGAAGTTTTGTCCTCAGCCAGATAAGAACAACACCTAGTTCCCTTCCTCTATCGATATGGAGGGAATACACTGACGGGGGAAGTTGTTGCAGTGAAAAGGGAAAAAGAGGAATGAGTTTTTCCCTTTCCTGAGAACAAAGAAGATAAAGAGAACAGTAAGCAGGCCTGAACATTCCTAGTTTTTTACTTACCTACTCCTAAATCTGGAAGTCTGTAACTAAGCTTGCTTTTCTGCCCCTTAACTTGGCAGGAGCGACAATTCACATTTTCCCCTTGAACTCTATGCTCAATACATCCCCTACCTGGTGTTTACCTTTACAACACCCTTCCCCTTGTAGTTACATATCAGAAAGAAGGCCTCAAAGCTACCAAATGGCCACATTCAATTACTCGGTTACTGACGCCAGTTTATGACTATATTTGAAGCAATGCAAGAGGAAGAAATCAAGATCCTATCACCTTTATTCCCCATCACAGGCTCCTGACTGCAAGCTCTTGCCTTATATAAGCCCTTAGACTCCTCATGAAGGCGGGGGTGGGGGCCAAAGTTCCTGAGGCAAGAACCTACTGTGTTCCCCTCTCTGCCAGCTGAGAGTTAGACCCACCTTTCTGTGTCCTCCAAACTTTGTCTCCATATTTCTTCATTTGGCTTCGGTAGGCAGAAAAGGCCAAGTTTTGGCCAGCAACAATTTCTGAAGAAGGAATTTGGACAATCCTGAAGCTAACTGACAAAATTGAAAAGAGATAGAGTCTTGGAGCTGCGCTTGTTACTGGACTTTGGGTTCAGCTTTTGTTTCTAGTGTAGAGAAGAGTGAGCATTGTAATTACAGGAGAATTTGAGGAAAAAAATACAAACCTGACAAATAGCAGGAGGAGGAGGAGCCCCTGTGGGGAAAATCCACCCAGTACACTCAGAGCCTGGCACTGGGACCCCTACTCTGGACCCAGTGCTTTGAGGGCCCTCTTCGGTCCTCATCCAGCTGCCCCCATCTCTACCAGTTGAGAAGCTCTTGGGGTCCATGATGCTTGCCACCTTGAGCCCTGGCTTCTTCTCCCTTAGATTTCATATCTAAGTCCCCCGTACCATGATTCCCTACCCAAATGGCACTGATCTTGCTTCCTGGGTCTGTAAGACCTATTCCTAGATGTTATCCTCTAAAGTGCAGCTGAGCCAAAAGAGGGAGACACTGAATCAAAGAGGATGCTGTTTGCACTGGTGGATGGTAGAGACTGCACCTAGATATGCAGTCTGGGAATTTGAGTGAACTGGAGAAGTTTCTCATACAGGAGAGAATAGTGTCTAGGTAGAGACAGCACAAGCTGGAATCAAGATTGCTGGGGGAAATATCAATAACCTCCAATATGCAGATGACACCACTCTTACAGCAGAAAGCAAAGAGAAACTAAAGAGACTCTTGATGAAGGTGAAAAATGAGAGTGAAAAAGCTGGCTTGAAACTCAACATTCAGAAAATGAAGATTATGGCATCCAGTCCCATCATTTCAAGACAAATAGATGGGGAAAGAATGCAACAGTGACAGACTTTATTTTCTTGGGTCCTAAAATCACTGTGGATGGTGACTGTGTTGTTGACTCCAGGCTCACTCCACTCACAGCAAGACAGGCCGATGAATCCAAGAGATGAGGTGCTGAGGCAAGGAAAACGACTTTAATCAGGAAGCTAGCAGACTGAGAAGATGGCAGGTTAGTGCCTCAAAATAACCGTCCTGTTGGGATCTGGATGCCAGGCTCTTTTATGCCAGACAGAAAGAAGCAGTGAGGAACTAAAGTCAAAAGGCAGAATAGAGAGGGAGAGGCAGTGGGGAAGTAAAGTGAAAGGGTCTTCAGTCTTNAGATGGCAGGTTAGTGCCTCAAAATAACCGTCCTGTTGGGATCTGGATGCCAGGCTCTTTTATGCCAGACAGAAAGAAGCAGTGAGGAACTAAAGTCAAAAGGCAGAATAGAGAGGGAGAGGCAGTGGGGAAGTAAAGTGAAAGGGTCTTCAGTCTTCCAAAACATCTCTAAGAGAATGGCCAGCCTTTGGAAAGGGGTGTGTGAATCTCTCCTGTTCACAGGGGGCAGGGACAAACTATCTCTCCACGAGCTGAACAAAGGCATTTAAGTTTGCAGTCAAGCAGAGAGGTAGAGTCCTCCAGACAAGCCACTGAGTATGATTATAATAACAAGAGCAATGAAAAGCAAGTCAAAGGAACGGTTTCCGACATAGAGTCAGAACTGGCTTCCGCCCTGCAACAATTATAGCCATGAAACTGAAAGAAGCTTGCTCCTTGGAAGAAAAACAATGACAAACCTAGACAGTGTATTAAAAAGCAGAGACATTACTTTGCCAACAAAGGTCCATTTAGTCAAAGCTATGGTTTTTCCAGTAGTTATGTACAGATGTGAGAGTTGGACAATAAAAAAAGGCTGAGTGTCAAAGAACTGATGCCTTCAAACTGTGGTGCTGGAGAAGACTCTTGAGAGTCCCTTGGACTGCAAGGAGATCAAACCCATCAATCCTAAAGGAAATCAATCCTGAATATTCATTGGAAGGACTGATTCTGAAGCTGAAGCTCTAATACTTTGCTCATCTGATGACAGCTGACTCACTGGAAAAGACCTTGATGCTGGGAAAGACCAAAGGCAGAAGGAGAAGGGGATAACAGAGGATGAGATGGTTGGATGGCATCATTAACTCAATAGACATGTTTGAACAAACTCCGGGAGATGGTGAAGGACAGGGAAGTCTGGCATGCTTCAGTCCACGGGCAGCAAAGAGTCAGACTTGACTGAGTAATTTAACAAGAAAAGAGACACCAGACTAAACAACAAGAGATGCCTGGCAGGCAGTGGATGGGTCTTCACATGTTCTCTTCCCAATTTTGGGAGCCAGAACCCCCAGGTCTGGAGCAAAAACTGAAGGTGTGCAGGGAGGGACTCCTCTCAAGACCCTTAAGTCTACAAGCTCAGAACCTGGAGACCTGGTCCTGGAACCTGAAGGCATCTGGTATCGTTTGCATTGGGCAGACAGCCAAGCTAGGTCTTGGGACCAAGAAGCGTCTGGAGCACTTAGAAACACATTGCTTGAGCTCTCCCAGAGAGCTGAGGCTGGTAGAGCTAGAAGTGGCCTGACTCAAGTCCCCAGGTGTCTGGGAGGGGGACCCCCTGCAGCGTCCAGCCGACCTGGATAATTTCTCACATAAGCTGAACACTTTAACACCTCTGTTTTCTTAGACCCAGTTGTTTTTTGCATCGCTGTGCTCACCCCACACATTCCCAGTCCAGACCAGAAGGCTCTCTGGGACTGCGCTCCCCAGCCCTCTTAGAGCATCCCATGAGCTCCATGGTCCAGCCCAGCAGTCTTCAGTAGTGAACTGGAGCACCCTAATTGGTTTCATCACCAGGAGCCCTGAGCTCTGCTTTGCTACCCCAGAGCTCCTACCCTCTGCCTCTATGCTGTGTGCTAAGTGGCTTTAGTCATGTCCAGCTCTTTGCAGCCATATTGACTATACTTGCCAGGCTCCTCTGTCCATGGGATTCTCCAGGCAAGAGTACTGCAGTGGGTTTCCACGCTCTCCTCCAGGGGATCTTCCCTACCCAGGGACAGAACCCAGGTCTCTTATGTCTCCTGCATTGGCAGGCGGGTATTTTTTTAATCACTAGCGCCAGCTGGGAAGCCCATTTCAGGCTCATGTCATTTGGCTTTCTGATCTCGGATTTGAAGCCTGCTAGGAACGAATCTCCCTGAGAAGCCAGGAATTTAGATTTCCCAATGAAAAGACAAATTCGTGACATCTTTACCCTCACCTGGCTACTTTTCCTCTTTGGTTGATGGGGATGAGGGAGGGGATGTTGCTGCTTGAAAAACAGTTTTTGTTCCTTTTCTTTTCTATTTTTTTTTTTTTAACCCTAACTGGGGCAAAGATTGCAATCTTCTGCCAGGAAGATTCCAGTCTTCCCAGGAAGGAAGGACAGAGGAATCCGAAGAGTTGAGGTATGCCTTGTCTTGCCTCCTGGGCTTTCTAAGACCAGCAGGGACACTGAGATGCCTTGTTAACCTAGCCAGCCTCAGCCCCTCAGTTCAGTCTCTGTACGCAGAGAGGCTGATGGTGGAGGGGGTCAGTGATGCAGAAATACCCTCTGCCTTCCTTCCCTGGCTCCTCTTCTCTCCCTGGGTTAGTGGGTTAGTGGGTGGGGCAGCAGGCGGGAGGCTGAGAGGCCTAGGGAAGGCAGGAATGAAAAGCAGAGAACTTGACCATCAGTCTGCCAGCTCACCCTGTCCCCTGAAAAAATATAAGGGGACTAAAATTTGAGAGGTTTATTCAGTGGGAATCCAAAGATTAATTAAGAAAAACTGTAACCAGGAAGAGCTTTGAATTCATCCTGGCTTTGCTTCTGTGACCATATCCCTTGTCTTGTCACTTTTGTTATTATAGGCACAAAATGGCCTGCCTCGGGGAGACAGCCTGACCCTGCCTACCTGGGGTTTCTGCAGTGACACTGACGTAAAGAATCCAGCTACCAGATTTTTCACAATGGGTTTGCCGCCCGGACACAGGTGTTGTGAAAACCACCATTAAACATAACAGAAAATGGGAAAGAAAAAGACCCGCATCAATATCATTGTCATTGGACAAGTAGATTCAGGGAAGTCTACCACAACTGGCCATCTGATCTACAAATGTGGCTGGATCGACAAGAGAACAACTGAAACATTCGAGAAGGAGGCTGCCGAGTTGGGAAATGGTTCTTCAAGTATGCCTGGGTCTTGGAGAAACTGAAAGCTGAATGTGAGCATGGTATCACCCCTGATATCTCCCTGTGGAAATTTGAGACCAGCAAGTACCATGTTACCATCACTGATGCCCCAGGACACGGAGATTTGATCAAAAACATGACTACAGGCACATCCCAGTCTGACTGTGCTCTCCTGATTGTTGCTGCTGGCGTCAGTGAATTTGAAGCCAGTATCTCCAAGAATGGGCAGACCCGTGAGCATAGCCTTCTGGCTTATACTCTGGGTGTGAAACAACTAATTGTTGGAGTTAACAAAATGGATTTCATGGAGCCACCCCACAGCCAGAAGAGATATGAGGAAATTGTTAAGGAAGTCAGCACCTACATTAAGAAAACTGGCTTTAACTCTGACACAGTAACATTTGTGCCAATTTCTGGCTGGAATGGTGATAACATGCTGGAGCCAAGTGCTAACATGCATGGTTCAAGGGATGGAAATTCACCTGTAAGGACAGGAATGCCAGTGGAACCACCCTGCTTGAAGCTCTGGATTGCATCCTGCCACCAACTCACCCAACTGACAAACCCTTGCATTTGCCCCTCCAGGATGTCTATAAAACTGGTGGTATTTGTACTGTCCCTGTGGGTAAAGTGGAGACTGGTGTTCTCAAACTTGGCATGGTGGTCACCTATGCTCCAGCCAGTGTAACAACTGAAGTGAAGTCTGTAGAAATGCACCATGAAGCACTGAGAGAAGCCCTTCCTGGGGACAATGTGGGCTTCACTGTCAAGAACGTGTCTGTCAAAGATGTTCATCATGACAATGCTGCTGGTGAAAGCAAAAAGGACCCACCAATGGAAGCAGCTGGCTTCACAGCTCAGATGATTATTTTGAACCATCCAGGCCAAATCAGTGCTGGATTGTCACACAGCTCACATTGCTTGCAAGTTTGCTGAGCTGAAGAAGATTGACCATCATTCTGGGGAAAAGCTGGAAGATGGCCCTAAATTCTTGAAATCTGGTATTGCTGCCATTGTTGATATGGTTCTTGGAAAACACATGTGTGTCAAGACCTTCTCTAACTATCCTCTCAAGGGCTGTTTTGCTGTGCATGACATGAGAGATGGTCGCTGTGGGTGTCATCAAAGCAGTGGACAAGAGGGCAGCTGGAGCTGGCAAAGTCACCAAGTCTGCCCAGAAAGCTCAGAAGGTTAAATGAGTATTATCCCCAATACCTGCTACCCCAGTCTTAATCAGTGGTGGAAGAACAGTCTCAGAACTGTTTGTCTCAATTGGCCATTTAAGTTTAATAGTAAAAGACTGCTTAGTTATAACAATGCATCTTCCTTCAGAAGGAAAGGAGAATGTTTTGTGGACAGTATGTTTTGTGGACAGTATGTTTTGTGTATGGCAGTTTAAGTTATCAGTTTTTAAAATCAGTACTTTCTAAAGAAAACAACTTGACCAAAAATCTCATAGAATTTGAGACCCATTAAAAAAAGTTTAATGAGGAAAAAAAAAAAATCCACCTACCAGTGCAGGAGACACAGGAGATGTGGGTTCAGTCTCTGGACTGGGAAGATCCCCTGGAAAAGGAAATAGCAACCCATTCCAGTATTCTTCCCTGGAAAATCCCATGGACAAAGGAGCCTCTCAGACTGCAGTCCATGGGGTCTCAAAGAGTCAGAGGCAACTGAGCACGCCTGTTCAACTCAGCCCACCAGTTATCAGGGGTGAAACTAACACATTCCCCTGCCTGAGGCTTGCAGCTCTAGAAGACACTTGCAAGAATTGAATGGTCTTTTTACTTTGCTTCCTCACCTCCCCTATCTCTGATCCGTAAAAGAACCTGGCATCCAAGCCCCAACAAGATGGGTTTTTTGAGCCACTAGCTTGCCATCTTCTCGGTTAACCAGTTTCCAGAATAAAGTGCCTTCTTTATCTCAACACCTTGTCCCTCAGATTTATTGGTATATCCTGGGACAAGCAGAGCACACTTGGACTCATTAACAAAACCAGATCTCTCGTGTTAAGGGATTTAGCACTCTGATGCTGAAGCTGAAGCTTTAATACTTTGGCCATATGATGCGAAGAGCTGACTCATTAGGAAAGACCCTGATGCTGGGAAGGATTGAGGGCAGGAGGATAAGGAGATGACAGAGGATGAGATGTTTGGATGGCATCACCAATTCAACGGACATGAGTTTGAGTAAGCTCCGAGAGATGGTGAAGGACAAGGAAGCCTGGTGTCCTGCAGTCGCAAAGAGTTGAATACAATTAAGCGACTGAACAACGTATGGTAAGATACAAGTGTCCAGGCTTACTGAAATCATTTCTTTCATGTGTATCTCAGCTGTCTAGAACCAAATGCTTCTTTTTGATTGTTCCCATCCTTAACTCCTCATTTACCACAAGGGGTAGTGGATGTGGCAGTTGGCTGCCTCCTGTGCTTTCTCACACCCTACTCCAGGTCCTCAGCCCTGGCTGATGGCTGCCAGATAGCTGGTATTGTTTCATCTGGGCTCAGAAGTTTACATTTGGAAGGCTGGAATCCCTGATGGCTGTGGCATGGATTGTTTATTGGTATAGCAGAAAATATTTTATTTCACAAAAATATTTCATTTCACAACCAGCAGGAGACAAAAGGTGAGGGGGACCCCAGGTACATGCCAATGCTTGTATGATCCTGGAAAGCTACTGAGAGAACCAACTCTGGAATATAGAACCAAGAATAGGTTTTAAAACCTTCAGTTCAGTTCAGTTGCTCAGTCGTGTCTGATGCTGTGAACCCATGGACTGCAGCACACCAGGCTTCCCTGTCCATCATCAATTCCTGGAGCTTGCTCAAACTCGTGTCCATCAAGTCAGTGATGCCATCCAACTATCTCATCCTCTGTCAGCCCCTTAACCTCCCACCTTCAATCTTTCCCAGCATCAGGGAAAGATTTTCCAATGAGTCCGTTCTTTGCATCAGGTGGCCAAAGTATTGGAGTTTCAGCTTCAGCATCAATCCTTCTAATGAATATTCAGGACTGATTTCCTTTAGGATGGACTGGTTGGATTTCCAAGGGACTCACAAGAGTTCTCCAACACCGCAGTTCAAAAGCATCAATTCTTTGGCGCTCAGCTTTCTTTATAGTCTAACTCTCACGTCCATACATGACTACTGGAAAAACCATAGCTTTGACTAGCTGGACTTTTGTCAGTAAAGTAAGGTCTCTGCTTTTTGGTATGCTGCCATAGCTCTTCTTCCAAGGAGCAAGCATCTTTTAATTTCATGGCTGCAGTGATTTTGGAGTCCAAGAAAATAAAGTCTGTCGCTATTCCCATTGTTTCCCCATTTATTTTCCATGAAGTAATGGGACCGGCAATGGCACCCCACTCTAGTCCTCTTGCCTGGAAAATCCCATGGATGGAGGAGCCTGGTGGGCTGCAGTCCATGGGGTCGCTAACAGTCTGACACGACTGAGCGACTCTACTTTCACTTTTCACTTTCATGCATTAGAGAAGGAAATGGCAACGCACTCCAGTGTTCTTGCCTGGAGAATCCCAGGGACGGGGGAGCCTGGTGGGCTGCCGTCTGTGGGGTCGCACAGAGTTGGACATGACTGAAGCAGCTTAGCAGCAGCAGCCATGATCTTAGTTTTCTGCATGCTGTCTTATAGCTATGTACATAAATCCCATCCCCTAGAGTGTCAGTTGACTTCCCTCCTTAACCAGGAGACAATTTACCTCCATTTACACATTGATTTCACTATTTCTTATCTATAAATATGTTTGTTCTTTGTCCTATGAATTGGCTTTGACAGCTTTATCATTCTTTGCCTTATTAGCAATGAGTTAAATAAAATTTTCATATCTGTGAGAGTCATGATTTTACCTTTTTCTGAGAATTATCTTTTAATGAGACAACTGCAGTAACATTTGTGGTGATAAAACAAAGTATCAAATCAACTGTGAGTCTCAAATGGCAGGTGAATGGTTAAGTGGCTCATAAAACTGCCAGTTAATGGAATGAAAACAGTAAACAATGTGATCCACTTGAAAGATGTTTTTATATCTAGATCCACTTATGGTAGGATCTCATTTTTATTTTTAAAAAGGAAAAAATTAGTGTGTGTATATCTACATATTTTTCTATGAGTAAATTAAGTTGTGGACAGATACACACTACTAATGTTGTTTATCTCATGTTGAGTTTGCTTAACATGAGGTTTTGTGATTAATCCAGTTAATATATATAAATATCTATTCAAGGTAATATATATTCATATATATAAAGTATATGTCATATATATATAAAAATCTTTTGAGTTGACTGTTACAATAAGCATACTTAACTTTTGTAAGTTATAAAACTCCTATTAAGATTTTTTTTATGGTATATGGAATCTAGAAAAATGGTACTGATGAAACTATTTGCAGGGCAAGAATAGAGACTCAGACATAGAGAACAGACTTATGGACACAGATGGGAAAGAGAGTGGGACAAATTGAGAGACTAGCTTTGAAATATATAAATTACCATATGTAAAATAGATAGGTGATGGAAAATTACTGTATAACACAGGGAAATCAGTCTGGTGTCTGTGACAAACTGGAGGGGTGTGGTGGGGCAGGAGGTGAGAGGGCAGTTTAAGAGGGAAGGAAAATATGTTTAGCTATGGCTGGTTTATGTTGATGTCTGGCAGAGCCCAACACAACATTTTAGAGCAATTATCCTCCAGTTAAAAATAAATAAGTAAATTAAAATTTTGTTTTATGAAAAAATACCCAGAAGTTTCCTGAGGAACATAAGAAAAGGCTGGGAAAAAATGACAAGACTCATCTTGTATTTGAATAAGGAAATTTAACATTTTAGAGATATCAATAATCCTTACAATGTTTGATAATTAAGACTCTATGTAACTGATACCAGAACAGAGAAGCTAATTGGTGGAAAAGAATTAGGAGTCTACAACTGTCCCATATGAGAACTTAGTATGTGGAAAAATGTGTTTTACAAACCAGTGTTAAACTGTTAAACAAATTATTTTGGAAAAGCCAGTTAGCTGATTGAGGGGAAATTAGATGACTATTTTACTGCACAAACTAAAATAAATTTAAGATGATTCAAGGCATAATATTCTGATCCAAATAATGAGGAAAACATGGGTGAAGCCAGGAAAAATAAGGGGAGATCTCTCACCTGTGCTTCCTGAAATACTAATAAAAGATGACTAGATCAATATACAAATATACAAATAACTCAGAGAAGCAATGCAGAAGAGAAAAAAAGTAAATTGTCAATAAACATGAAACTATCTTGAACTTTCACTAGCAATTGATTAATGAAAACTGAAAAAAAATAACTAGCAAGGAAACATCACTCTCAGGGAACAACTTTTCCAAAATGATCAATGTTAATCATTTTTGATATTGATACTGATATTTTGAGAGGCATGCAAACCAGTATTATCTTTCTGGAAGGCAGTCTGGCCCAAAGGGATAATTACATGGAAATGGAATTGTCCGTCACAGAGGTTTTGACACTTTTTATGTAATATCAATACATATAAAAAATTGTAAACAAAATCCCTAGAGGCTTGTTTACTCAGAATTCTTCTATGGACCTACCCATAAGTGAGGTAGGCCTACATTTAAATAGGTTATGAGTAAAATAAGTACCTTACAAGCAATAAGGTATATAAACGACATCACCAACTAGACCACACCATGTTTCTGTTGGGAGAGCTCAGACTAAGCACTTCACCAGGAATGACCTCTTATGAGCCTCAGAACTCATGGTTTGCGAATGGAAAAGTCTGCCTTTAATCAAATTGTTCCTTCTCTATCAGAAACTGAAACTGAGCCTCTCTAAAACGGAGTTCCTTTTTGTCAGTTTGTGATTAATCTGTCTATTCAAAGCTTTATTCACTTGTATTCTGACCTCAGTCCTGTGTCAACCAAACACTAATTAATCAGAATCAGACAACTAAAATTGCTGTTGTCTATAACATTGTCAATGTACTAAAATTGCTGCTGTAGGTATTACTACTAACACACAAACTCAGGTTTGTTTCTCCAGAGTAGGATAAGCTCACATATGCCCCAGGCATGGACCACCTGACTAGAGAATCATAAACTAGAGATATTCTTATTTCCACAACTATGATTAAGAGATGTCATAGAAATGTCACAAGATGATGATTTATCTCAACTTATTTGTTCTTCTCCTTTAAAAACACCCCCAACTCAAAGACCAAGTTGGAGTGGATCTGACTTGCCTCCCATTCCCTTGCTTGGAACCCTGTGATAAAACCTTACTTGGCTGTAAACATTCACTGTCAGAGTTTGGCTTTCTGTGCCACAAGAGCCTTTGCTCAATAACAAAACCACATTCACTTGACTTAAAAGTTAAGTTGAAAGTAACATTGAAGATTCTTACAGGCTAAGTATGTGTTATATCAGTTATTATTTATTATTTATTGTTTGTAGCACATTGAAGAGCTAGTCTTGTATTATCAGATGTGCATGGCCTGTTGGAAGTAGGAAAGACTGGACCTAAGGGAACCAAGAAGGAGGATTAATTAGAAAATGTGGGCCAGTAAAAGCAAAGTGTCTGCTGGGATAGAAAGGAGAGGAATAAATTCAGGAGCTATTTTCAGAATGCGTGCATGCTAAGTCCCTTCAGTCATGTCTGACTCTTTGCAACCTCATGGACTGTAGCCCACCAGGCTCCTCTATCAATGGGTTCCTCCAGGCAAGAATACTGAAGTGGGTTGTCATTCCCTTCTCAAGGATTTTCAGAATAGAATGAACAAAAGTTAATGACAGGTTTGGGTGGTGGTGATGGGGAAGGGATGTATAAGTAGACTTATACATCAAATGCCTTACTGAAATCAGCTAGAAACAACAGAGATAAAGGTTCTCAGCTGTGATCTCAATGACTGAAACCCACAAAGTGCTATACCCTACAACCATTTCCACTCATCAGCAGCAACCATTGCTTCCCTCAATTCCACCCTTCCACCAGTCACCTACACTGGTGTTTTTTACCTACATCTTCCAGTAGTTTCACCTCCTTAAATTTACTCAGTCACCTCAGTGAGACTTTCATCATAATCTCCCATTTCTACATTCCCAATCTCTATGCTACCCCTCACCATTTTTTACTTCACCCTTAGAAGGAAAGGAAATCACCCAGTTTTCTCTGTTTTGTGAGGGTCACAGACTGGGAAATTGCCTTATCAGTACTTGTTTACTTTAGTTCCAGGACTTTGGTGGCTCAAGGCTGAGGGGAAGCAGGGGTGGGGGTGGAGGGCAGGGCAGATGACCAGCAGGGGTTGGGTGCAAGTTGGGGTACCAGTCTTCAGACTGGTAGGGTCGAGCAAAGGAACTACCTGTGGAGGGCTGAGATGGAAGAGCATGGTTGTAGGGGTGAGGGAAGCAGGTCACTGGGGGAGGTGGTGTTGGGTAAGAGTAGGGACAAGAAGGAGGCTCTGGCAGGAAACCAGAGAAGGTGGCAGGAGACAGGTGGGCCAGTGGCTGGAGCACTGATCGCTCTTGCTTCCTCTGCTTAGCTCTGCGGTTCTGGAACCAGACCTGAAGAGGGGGAAGAAGAGCCACATCAGAGCCTCTCTCTCAAACAGGTGGCATTATCACATGCACCCTCTCTCCTTGAAGACTGAAGGTACAGGGCATAAAATTCCCCCACATCCCCAGGAGAGGCAAAGCTCTTGCGAAAGGCATAACTGAGCCATGCCTAGTGACAAAGTGAGACCACACCATTCCTCCAGTCCATGTCTAAATTTGCCCTGCATCAATTTTAGGTGAGTAAGAAATGTCAACTTCCAACAGGAAAGAGATAAACATGAGAAAATGACATTTCCCTTCCCCAGAGAGTGAGAAACTTCCCTAGGGTTATTAGAATTTAAGACTATGGATGAGTTTAATTGTCATAGACCAGGTTGGCTTTAGGGTATAGTTTATTCTAAGATTAAGATTCCTAAGATATGGTTTCCCTCGTGGCTTAGAAGGTAAGGATCTGCCTGCATTGCAGAAGACCTAGGTTCAATCTCTGGGTCAAGAAGATCCCCTGGAGAAGGAAATGGCAACCCACTCCACTATTCTTGCCTGGAGAATTCCATGGACGGGCTACAGTCCATGGGATTGCAAAGAGTCAGATACAGCTGAGCATCTAACACACATACACAAGATATGGTTAGAAATAAGGGAGTATCAGGCTGATTGAGTTTCAAGGCCATGGTTAGAGACAAGGTTACATATGTATAGGAACAGTTAGGACTGCTGTTCAGATCACTATTAAGGTTGGGGGTCGATACTGGGGGTTGATGTTGGAATTCAAGTTAGATTAGGTTATACTCAAGTGACATTCCTGGTACAGATGAGGTTACCTTGACTGTTGGATAAGACTGTTCTGGTGAAGGTTTGGTTTAGGGTTATGATGCCCTGAGAATTTATGCCCCAGTAGTTCCCAAGCACTGAATCTGCATTTCTTCCTGGGGGGTGGAGGCGTGGAATTCTGGGCCATCACCTGGATTCTGGCCTCACTGAGGCCTGTGTCCTGAGCAAGACTTTCTCGTGCCCAAATGTCAGGGTACTGGTTCCTCCCAAAAGCTGACTCCAGCTGTTCCAACTGCGCTGGACTGAAGGTGGTGCGGTGACGGCGCCGAGAGTGTGGCCGACCCCTCTGTCCTCCTTGCGGGGAAAGCTTTGGTCTCCCCACTCTTACACCAGAGAGGTTCCGGTAGAGCTGAGTGTTCATGTCTGAGGAGGAGAGAGGAAGGAAAGGTTGCTGCCACAAAGACTCGTCCATCCCTCCCAGACCACATATGCTGGAATCCCCAGAGTCTACTCAGGCCCAGTGTGTGGCTCATACACTCTGCCCCAGCCAGAAATTCTTCAGCTTTCAGAACCAGCTGAATCTAGCTCAGCCTTGGCTCCACTTTGCTTCTGAGTCCCATAACTCAGGCTGCCATCTCCAGATGAGGTCCACACCTCAGACTCATTTGTCCTGGGCATTCATGCTCTTTCTGCCTCGCTTCTGCACCCATATGGCCACTCCCTATTACATTCCCCCAGATGTGTCCCCATGTAAGGCATGCCCCTCCACAGCCTTCCACCTCTTTGAGCATACATACCACCTTCCTGGATCTTACCCTATGTACCTTGTGTTCACTCTGACACCGTAACAAATTGCCCAGGTCTCTGCTGCTGCTGCTGCTAAGTCACTTCAGTCATGTCCGACTCTGTGTGACCCCATAGACGGCATCCCACCAGGCTCCCCCATCCCTGGGATTCTCCAGGCAAGAATACTGGAGTGGGTTGCCATTTCCTACTCCAATGCATGAAAGAGAAAAGTGAAAGTGAAGTAGCTCAGCCTGTCCGACTGTTAGCGACCCCATGGACTGTAGCCCACCAGGCTACTCCGTCCATTGGATTTTCCAGGCAAGAGTACTGGGGTGGGGTGCCATTGCCTTCCCCGGCCCAGGTCTCTAAGACCCCTATTACTTGTTCCAGCTCTCATGGCTCACATGCAACTTAAAACTTTATACTGTTCCCATCCTATACCCTTCATTTGGGAAGATGAAACATCCCTCCCTCTTCTGCTCAGATGCACCCTCCCCATGCATGCATTTCATCTTCTCCCCTATCCCACTGCTGGCCCAGCCACCAGGTTGCAGGAACCTGAGCTCGTGGGAAAGGCTTGCTTCTTCTCCCTACAGGCTTACTAAGCCCCCACACTAATTAGTCTGAGAGCCAGTCAGGGAAGAGAGAACAGGAGCAAAAGGAAACACCTGGAAGGCAAACACTGAAAAAAACATGTCTGGAGTGAAGATCCCATCCCCATGGGGACCCAGGAGGTGGTCCCCACCTGGTGCTCAGTGTCCAGCTCGGCCCCCTACTCTGCTCAGATCCAAAGCTCTGGTCCCTCCCGCTGTCCTCCTCAGAGAAGGCTATGCAGTCGGTAAACTCTGAGGTCAGGAGTGAGGAGACAGATTTCAGCTCTGCCTCTGCCCCCTCCTCAGGGCAGGGCCTCAGTGACCCGACTCTATAAAGCAGACAAGTTGTACCACCCCATCCCTTCTAAGGTCCCCTTATTTTTAACATTCTAGGATTCTGGTTTTCTATTTCTCCTCTTCATCTTCCTCATGGCAAACAGTTGCCCCATGGAGCACACACACCGGCTGCTTCCTCAGGAACACCACCCAAAAGATTCACTCACCCACTGAGGAGGTCACAGTCTCAGCGGCTGGGTAGCCCTCGGGCCACAGGCTGCTGCAAACTTGCTCCTTCGCTTGCTTAGTCTGTTCACTTCTCCCTTCTGTGTCCATGGCTCACAAAAGAGACCAAAGACAGTCCAGTCCCGTGTCCTAAGTCTCTGATTCTGGATCAGTCTTTCTAAGTTTCTGTTCCCCTCTATGCCTGGTATCTTGATTGTTCTTCCTCTATTTATGCCTCTCTCTGAATCTCTCTCCCTAGGTACATATAAATATAGATACAGATAGATATCTCTGTCTTTCTCCCTCTCTCCTTTTTTCTAATTTTCCATTCCCTTGCTTGAGTATGCTCTCCTTCTGTCTGTCTTGCCCTCACTCTTTTCCCTCTGTTTTAGTCTCCATTTTTCTCTCCCTACCCCTTCTCTCTGGGATGCTGTTCTCTCCCTTTGCTCTCAGCTGCCTACTTTCCCAGCTTGCAATCCCACACTACCTTTTTTCTCCCTGAGCCTTGGAGGAGTGACCTCCTCCTCACCCCTGTGGGCCCATCCAATCACTGCCTGGTCACCAGAGCCCCCATCATCAAGGGAGGATCACAAGCCGGATGAGAGAAGGTGCTCTGTTGGAGGGTCCAGGGACTGGGGCCAAGAGCTCATATTCCCAGAAGGCCAAATTCTTTTGTCCTTTTAAATCCCCTCCTGGGAGCAGACAGGGGAAGGAGGAGAAAATGCATTCTGCCTGAGACCCCTCCTCAGAACCCCATCATGAGAAGGGAGAGGGGGTACAAATAGGGGCCAGGAGTAGGGCCTGCCTGGTATCTCATTATGCAGGTGACTCCCAAAGACTTCTTTCTAGGAAACTAAAAAGCTAAAAGACACAAGTACATTCTGATCCCTCCTAGATATCTTGATTCTCAGAATACTCTGGACACCCCCTCAGAACAACATAAAGCATAGGATAAGTCTTCTGGCAAACCATAGCTCTCAAATATTCTCTGCTTTCCTTTCCCAAATGTCACCTCCTTATTCACCCAGAACCCCCCAGGACTCCCTGAACTTCCAAGGTTGCACAGAACTTCAGAGTACCCTGACCCTGAAGAGCATCTGAATTCCAGGTACATCCTGATTCTCCCAGACCCCAAAACTCTGCAGAAGACTGACATTCTGATTCTTCAAGGAAACCTTGACACACCCAGCCTCCCTGAGCAGTCAAGACACCTTGACACCTGCAATAGTCTGCTTCTTGAGATTACTTAGCTCCAGGAAGTACATTCTGACATCTCTAGGACATTCTGACCCTTTAAAGACAACCCAGTATCCTAGGACTCAAGGGTCCTCTAGGACACACTGAAACCTAGAACATTTCACCTCTACTAGGAGATAATCCCTGTCACCCGCCATGAACTTTTGAAATCTCAATATAGACTGAATCCATGAGAATACCTTATTAGTCTTGGAACACACTGTACCCATAGGATCCCCAAGGTCATGCTAATCCTTCAAGCATATCCTTTAAAAATACAATTCAGTTCAGAAAACATGGTAATCTTCTAGGATTCTTAAGATTACAATATGATCCATGGATCAGAATAATAAGCAGCACACGAAAGCTTGTTAGAAATGCAAATTTGGGAACCCCACTTGAGTCTTACTGAATCAGAATCTTCACTGTAACAAGATCCCTAGGAGAACTGACTGTACACTTGTCTTCATTAGCTCTGGCTGCCATAACAAAATACCAAAGGATGGGTGGTTAAAACAATAGATTTCCATTTCTCACAGTTCCAGAGTCTGAGAAATCCAAGACTAAGGTGCTAGCTGATTCAGGTCTTGAGAGCCCTTTTCCTGGATTGCAGACAGCCAACTTCTGTACCTTCACAAGATGGAAAACTCAGTCCTGGTATCTCTTCTTCTTATAAAGATACTAATCTGATCTTGTGGTCTCACCCTCATGATCTCTCTCAACCATAATCACTTCCCATAGACTCACCTCCAAATATCATTGCACCATATTGGGTTTAATATATGAGTTGACTGCTGGGAGAAATATCAGTAACCTTAGATATGCAGATGATACCACCCTTATGGCAGAAAGTGAAGAACAACTAAAGAGCTTCTTGATGAAAGTGAAAGAGGAGAGTGGAAATGTTGACTTAAAACTCAACATTCAGAAAACTAAGATCATGGCATCTGGTCCCATCACTTCATGGCAAATAGATGGGGGGAACAATGGAAACAGTAAGAGACTTTATATTGGGGGGCTCCAAAATTACTGCAGATGGTGACTATAGCCATGAAATGAAAAGATGCTGGCTCCTTGGAAGAAAAGTTATGACCAACCTAGACAGCATATTAAAAAGCACAGACATTACTTTGCCAACAAAGGTCTATATAGTCAAAGCTATGGTTTTTTCAGTAGTCACGTATGGAAGTGAGACTTGGATTATAAAGAAAGCTGAGCACCAAAGAACTGATGCTTTTGAACTATGATGTTGAAGAAGACTCTTGAGAGTCCCTTGGGCTGCAAGGAGATCCAACCAGTCCATCCTAAAGGAAATCAGTCCTGAATATTCATTGGAAGGACTGATGCTGATGCTGAAATGCCAGTTGGGCCACCTGATGTGAAGAACTGACTCCTTGGAAAAGACCCGGATGCTGGGAAAGACTGAAGGCGGGAGGAGAAGGGGACAACTGAGAATGAGATGCTTGGATGGCATTACTGACATAATGAACATGAGTTTGAATGAACTCCAGGAGTTGGTGATGGACAGGGAGTCCATGTGGTTGCAAAGAGTCGGACACACCTGAGCAACTGAACTGAAGTGAACTGAGAGGAGACACAAACATTAAACTCATAACAACATAAGAGTCAAGAAGCAGTGGTCCAAGATGTGAAACTTCTCCCCCAACCCCAGAACATACTAAGGCCTCCTAGAGAAACCTGAGCCCCATGGCAGATGAACCTCCCAAGTCTCTTGTAGCCAACTTTGTCCCACAAGCAGACACTGAATTCCCATACTCTTGCTGCCTCAAGAGACCCTAATCTTATAAGGGAACTCAGATTAGCCATCCAGAGCAGCCTGATGATCCCAGGACACTCAGATGGTACAAAGGAACACTACTACCCTGTTTCCCAAGGACACTGAGACATTACAGGTTTGACTTAACAACCCAGAATACCATTATCTCTTAAGAGGCTGGGATGCTGAGAAGAGTTGGTTTTCAGGGCATCCAGTTTTCTACTTCCAACATTGACCTTCAAGGAAGACTGATACCCAGGATATTCTCACCATACAAGAGGCAGGATGGTGTGGTGGGGAAGAATACAGGTTTGGAGCCAGACTTCCCCAGGTTCTTATATCAGCTATACTAGTTACTAGCTATGTGATCCCAGGCTAGGCTCATTCCTTATATCTCTGCACCTCAGCTTTATCATCTAGGGATAATAATACAATCAATTCTCTCTATGTGAGGTAGTTATATTCAATGAAGTCATGATAAACACTTAACCAGTGAATACTGAACCACTGCTATTAGGAGAATTAGGTTCCTGTGAACCTCTGCTCACACTGTTATTGATCAACCAATCAATGCATACCTTGTTGTATGTGTGTTTCTGTTTAAAGATACCTTACTTAATATATATATTGTAAATTCATTAACATTAAACTGATAGCAAAGAGCACTGTACCAGGTGCTTAAACAAAGATTATTTTATCCATTGAACACATCATTGCCTTCCTGCACTTAGGAACAGTAGATATCATTGCAATACCATGCTTGGGAGCCATTCTGAATCAAAAAAGCAAGAGAGTTCCAGAAAAACATCTATTTCTGCTTTATTGACTATGCCAAAGCCTTTGACCGTGTGGATCACAGTAAACTGTGGAAAATTCTGAAAGAGATGGGAATACCAGACCATCTGACCTGCCTCTTGAGAAACCTATATGCAGGTCAAGAAGCAACTGTTAGAACTGGACATGGTTCCAAATAGGAGTAGGTCAAGGCTATATACCATCACCCTGCTTATTTAACTTATATGCAGAGTACATCATGAGAAATGCTGGGTTGGATGAAGCACAGGCTGAAATCAAGATTGCTGGGAGAAATATCAACAACCTCAGATATGCAGATGACACCATCCTTATGGCAGAAAGTGAAGAAGAACTAAAGAGCTTCTTGATGAAAGTGAAAGAGGAGAGTGAAAAAGTTGGCTTAAAGCTCAACATCCAGAAAACGAAGATCATGGCATCTGGTCCCATCAGTTCATTTCAGTTCAGTTCAGTCACTCAGTCGTGTCCAACTCTTTGCAATCCCATGAATTGCAGCACACCAGGCCTCCATGTCCATCACCAACCCCTGGAGTTCACTCAGACTCACGTCCATCGAGTCTGTGATGCCATCCAGCCATCTCATCCTCTGTCGTCCCCTTCTCCTCCTGCCCCCAACCCCTCCCAGCATCAGAGTCTTTTCCAATGAGTCAACTCTTTGCATGAGGTGGCCAAAGTACTGGAGTTTTAGCTTTAGCATCATTCCTTCCAAAGAAATCCCAGGGTTGATCTCCTTCAGAATGGACTGGTTGGATCTCCTTGTAGTCCAAGGGACTCTCAAGAGTCTTCTCCAACACCACAGTTCAAAAGCATCAATTCTTCGGTGCTCAGCCTTCTTCACAGTCCAACTCTCACACCTATACATGACCACTGGAAAAACCATAGCCTTGACTAGATGGACCTTTGTTGGCAAAGTAATGTCTCTGCTTTTGAATATGCTCTCC
>SJYX01011802.1:34790-48701 GCA_006410675.1 Oreotragus oreotragus
ATTGCCTTTCTTTGGAATTGGAATGAAAACTGACCTTTTCTAGTCCTGTGGCCACTGCTGAGTCTTCCAAATTTGCTGGCATATTGAGTGCAGCACTTTCACAGTGTCATCTTTCAGGACTTGAAATAGCTCAACTGGAATTCCATCACCTCCACTAGCTTTGTTCTTAGTGATGCTTTCTAAGGCCCACTTGACTTCACATTCCAAGATGTCTGGCTCTAGATTAGTGATCACATCCTCATGATTATCTGGGTCATGAAGATCTTTTTTGTACAATTCTTCCATGTATTCTTGCCAACTCTTCTTAATGTCTTCTGCTTCTGTTAGGTCCATACCATTTCTGTCTTTTATTGAACCCATCTTTGCATGAAATGTTCCCTTGGTATCTCTAATTTTCTTGAAGAGATCTCTAGTCTTTCCCATTCTGTTCTTTTCCTCTATTTCTTTGCATTGATCGCTGTAGAAGGCTTTCTTATCTCTTCTTGCTATTCTTTGGAACTCTGCATTCAGATGCTTGTATCTTTCCTTTTCTCCTTTGCTTTTCACCTCTCTTCTTTTCACAGCTATTTGTAAGGCCTCCTCAGACAGCCATTTTGCTTTTTTGCATCTCTTTTCCACGGGGATGGTCTTGATCCCTGTCTCCTGTACAATGCCACAAACCTCATTCCATAGTTCATCAGGCACTCTATCTACCATATCTAGGCCCTTAAATCTATTTCTCACTTCCACTGTATAATCATAAGGGATTTGACTTAGGTCATACCTGAATGGTCTAGTGGTTTTCCCTACTTTCTTCAATTTAAGTTTGAATTTGGTAATAAGGAGTTCATGCTCTGAGCCACAGTCAGCTCCTGGTCTCGTTTTTGTTGACTGTATAGAGCTTCTCCATCTTTGGCTGCATAGAATATAATCAGTCTGATTTCGGTGTTGACCATCTGGTGATGTCCATGTGTAGAGTCTTCTCTTGTGTTGTTGGAAGAGGGTGTTTGCTATGACCAGTGCATTTTCTTGGCAAAACTCTGTTAGTCTTTGCCTTGCTTCATTCCACATTCCAAGGCCGAATTTGCCTGTTACTCCAGGTGTTCCTTGACTTCCTACTTTTGCATTAGGACACTACATAATGATCAAGGGATCAATCCAAGAGGAAGACACAAAATTATAAATATCTATGTACCCAACATAGGCGCACCTTAATACCTAAGACAAACACTAACAGACATAACAAGGGAAATTAACAGTAACACAATAATAGTAGGAGACTTTAACACCCCACTCATACCAATGGACAGATCATCAAAACAGAAAATTAATAAGGAAACACAAGTCTTAAATGATGCATTAGATGACATGGATCTCATTGATATTCAGGACATTCCATCCAAATGCAGAAGAATACACCTTCTTCTCAAGTGCACATGGAACATTCTCCAGGATAGACCACATTTTGGGTCACAAATCAAAAACCTCAGTAAATTTAAGAAAATTGAAATCGTATCAAGCGTCTTCTCTGACCACAACACTATGAGAGTAGGTATCAGTTACAAGAAAAAAACTGTAAGAAACACAAACACATGGAGATTAAACAACACTATAAATAACCAACAGGTTACTGAAGAAATCAAAAGGGAAATAAAAAAATTGCTAGAAACAAATGAGAATGAAAACACAACAACGCAAAACCTATGGGATGCAGCAAAAGCAGTTCTAAGAGGGAAATTTATAGCAATACAATTGTACCTCAAGAAACAAGAAAAACAACCTAACTTTACACGTAAAACAACTAGAAGAACAACAACAAAAAAAAAACCCCATCAAAATCAGTAGAATGAAAGAAATCATAAAGATCTGAACAGAAATAAATGAAAAAGAAATCAAAGAAACAATAGTAAAGACCAATAAAACTAAAAACTGTTATTTTGAGAAGATAAACAAAATAGACAAACCTTTAGCCAGACTCATCAAGAAAAAAGAGAGGAGAATCAAGTCAACAAAATTAGAAATGAAAAAGGAGAAGTCACAACAGACAATGCAGAAATACAAAGGATTATAACAGACTATTATTAACAACTGTATGGCAATCAAATGGATAACCTGGAAGAAATGGACACGTTCTTAGAATAGTTCAATCTTATAAGACTGAACCAGGAAAAAATGGAAATTATGGACAACCCCAATTACAAGCTCTGAAATTGAAGCTGTGATCAAAAATCTCCCAAAAAACAAAAGCCCAGATGGCTTCACAGGAGAATTCTGTCAAACACTTAGAGCAGAGCTAATGCCTCTCCTTCTAAAATTCTTTCAAAAAATTGCAGAGGAAGGAACACTTCCAAACTCATTCTACAAGGCCACCCTGATATCAAAACCAAATACAACACAAAAAAGAAAACTACAGGCCAATATTAATTAACATAGAAGCAAAAATCCTCAACAAAATTTTACCAAACAGACTTCAGCAACACATCAGAAAGCTCATACACCATGATCAAGCTGGGTTTATTCCAGGAATGCAAGGATTCTTCAACATATGCAAATCAATCTATGTGATACATCATATTAACAAACTGTAAGATAAAAACCATATAATAATCTCAATAGATGCAGAAAAAGCATTTGACAAAATTCAGCACCCATTTCTGAATAAAACTCTTCAAAAAATGGGCATAGAAGGAACCTACCTCAACATAGTAAAGGCCATATATCGTAAGCCTACCACAAACATTATTTTCAATGGTGAAATACTGGAAACATACCCCCTAAGATCAGGAACAAGACAAGGGTGTTCACATTCACCACTGTTATTCAACATAGTTCTGAAAGTTCTAGCTACGGCAATGAGAGAAGAAAAAGAAATAAAAGAATCCAGATCAGAAAAGAAATAAAGCCCCACTGTTAGCAGGTGACACGATACTGTACATCAGTTCAGTTCAGTTCAGTTCAGTCACTCAGTTGTGTCTGATTCTTTACGACCCCATGAACCACAGCACTCCAGGCCTCCTTGTCCATCACCAACTCCCAGAGTTCACCTGAACTCATATCCATCGAATCGGTGATACCATCCAGCCATCTCATCCTCGGTCGTCCCCTTCTCCTCCTGCCTCCAATCCCTCCCAGCATCAGAGTCTTTTCCAATGAGTCAACTCTTCACATGAGGTGGCCAAAGTATTGGAGTTTCAGCTTTAGCATCAGTCCTTCCAATGAACACCCAGGACTGATTTCCTTTACGATGGACTGGTTGGATCTCCTTGCAGTCCAAGGGACTCTCAAGAGTCTTCTCCAACACCACAGTTCAAAAGCATCAATTCTTTGACGCTCAGCCTTCTTCACAGTCCAACTCTCACATCCTTACATGACCACTGGAAAAACCATAGTCTTGACTAGATGGACCTTTGTGGGCAAACTAATGTCTCTGCTTTTTAATATGTTGTCTAGGTTGGTCATAACTTTTCTTCCAAGGAGTAAGTGTCTTTTAATTTCATGGCTGCAGTCACCATCTGCAGTGATTTTGGAGCCCCAAAATATAAAGTCTGACACTGTTTTGCCATCTATTTCCCATGAAGTGATAGGACCAAATGCCATGGTCTTTGTTTTCTGAATGTTGAGCTTTAAGCCAACTTTTTCACTTTCCTCTTTTACTTTCATCAAGAGGCTTTTTAGTTCCTCTTCACTTTCTGCCATAAGGGTGGTTTCATCTGCATAGCTGAGGTTATTGATATTTCTCCCGGCAATCTTGATTCCAGCTTGTGCTTCCTCCAGCCCAGCGTTTCTCATGATGTACTCTGCATAGAAGTTAAATAAACAGGGTGACAATATACAGCCTTGATGTACTCCTTTTCCTATTTGGAACCAGTCTGTTGTTCCATGTCCAGTTCTAACTGTTGCTTCCTGNATTGATATTTCTCCCGGCAATCTTGATTCCAGCTTGTGCTTCCTCCAGCCCAGCGTTTCTCATGATGTACTCTGCATAGAAGTTAAATAAGCAGGGTGACAATATACAGCCTTGATGTACTCCTTTTCCTATTTGGAACCAGTCTGTTGTTCCATGTCCAGTTCTAACTGTTGCTTCCTGACCTGCATATAGGTTTCTCAAGAGGCAGGCTAGGTGGTCTGGTATTCCCATCTCTTTCAGAATTTTCCACAGTTTATTGTGATCCACACAGTCAAAGGCTTTGGCATAGTCAATAAAGCAGATATAGATGTTTTTCTGGAACTCTATTGCTTTTTCCATGATCCAGCGGATGTTGGCAATTTGGTCTCTGGTTCCTCTGCCTTTTCTAAAACCAGCTTGAACATCTGGAAGTTCACAGTTGATGTATTGCTGAAGCCTGGCTTGGAGAATTTTGAACATTACTTTACTAGCATGTGAGATGAGTGCAATTGTGTGGTAGTTTGAGCATTCTTTGGCATTGCCTTTGTACATAGAAAACCCTAAGAATAGTCTCAGAAAATACTAAAGCTAATCAGTGAATTTAGAAAAATTTCAGGATACAGAATTAATACACAGAAATCACTTGCACATCACAATAAAAAATCAGGACGAAAAATTAAAGAATCAATCCCATTCACCATTGCAACAAAAACAATTAAATATATTGGAATATGGCTTCCCTGATAGCTCAGTTAATAAAGAATCCGCCTGCAATGCAGGAGACCTGGGTTTGATCCCTGGTATGGGAAGATTCCCTGGAGAAGGGAATGGCTACCCACTCCAGCATTATGGCCTGGAGAATTCCATTGACTGTATAGTCCATGGAGTCACAAAGAGTTAGACATGACTAAGTGATTTTCACTCACTTAAACTTACCTAAGGAGACAAAAGAACTATACACAGTAAATTACAAGACACTAATGAAAGAAATCAAAGACAACATAAACAGATGGATAGATATTCCATGTTCCTGGGTAGGAATAATCAATATTGTGAAAATGACTACACTACCAAATGCAATCTACAGAGTCAGTGCAATCCCTATCAAATTATCAATGGCATTTTCACAGAATTAGAACAAAAAATTTCACAATTCATGTGGAAACACAAAAGACCCTGAATAGCCAAAGCAGTCTTGAGAAAGAAGAATGGAGCTGGAGGAATCAACCTTCCTGACTTCAGATTGTACTACAAAGCTACAGTCATCAAGGCAACATGGTACTGGCACAAAAACAGAAGTATAGACCAATGGAACAAGATAGAAAGCCCAGAAATAAACCCATGCTTCTATGGGTACCTTATTTTTTACAAAGAAGGCAAGACTATACAGTGGGGAAAAGACAGCCTCTTCAATAAATGGTGCTGGGAAAACTGTTGGACATGACCGAAGTGACTTAGCAGCAGCAGGGAAAACTGGACAGCTTGAAAGAATGAAATTAGAACATTTCCTAATACCATACACAAAGGTAAACTGAAAATGGAATAAAGACTCAAACGTAAGACCAGAAACTATAAAATTCTTAGAAGAAAACAAACACAGAACACTCGATGCCATAAATCAAAGCAAGATCCTCTATGACCCACCTACTAGAGTAAAGGAAATAAAAACAAAAGTAAACAAGTGGGACCTGATTAAACTTTAAAACTTTTGCACAGCAAAGGAAAAGACAACCCTTAGAATGGGAGAAAATAACAGCAAGTGAAACAACTGACAAAGGATTAATTTCCAAAATATACAAGCAGCTCATACAACTCAATGCCAGAAAAACAAATAACCCAATCAAAATCTGGGAAGAAGACCTAAACAGACAGTTCTCCAATGAAGACCTACAGATGGCTAATAAACACATGAAAAGATTCTGAACATCACTCATTACTAGAGAAATGCAAATCAAAGCTACAATGAGATATCACCTCACACCATAAGAACGGCCATCATCAAGAAGTCTGCTGCTGCTGCTAAGTCACGTCAGTTATGTCCGACTCTGTGCAACCCCATAGACAGCAGCCTACTAGGCTCCGCCATCCCTGGGATTCTCCAGGCAAGAACACTGGAGTGGATTGCCATTTCCTTCTCCAATGCATGAAAATGAAAAGTGAAAGTGAAGTTGCTCAGTTGTGTCTGACTCTTAATGACCCCATGGACTGCAGCCTACCAGGCTCCTACATCTGTGGGAGTTTCCAGACAAGAGTACTGGAGTGGGTTGCCAGTGCCTTCTCCATCAAAAAGTCTACAAATGATAAATACTGGACAGGATGTGAAGAAAAGGGAACCCTCTTGCACTGTTGGTGGGAATGCAAATTGATACAGCCACTATGGAAGACGGTATGGAGATTTCTTAAACAAAAACTAGGAATAAAACCACCATATGACCCAGCAACCCCACCATAGCTAGAACATGGAAGCAACATTGATGTCCATTGACAGGTGAATGGATAAAGAAGTTGTGGTATGTATACACAATGGAATATTACTCAGCCATAAAAAGGAACACATTTGAGTCAGTTCTGATGAGGTTGATGAATCTAGAACCTATTATACAGTGTGAAGTGAGTCAGAAAGAGAAAGATAAATATCATATTCTAACGCACATATACGGAATCTAAAAAAATGGTACTGAAGAATTTATTTGCATGGCAGCAGTGGAGAAACAGACATAGAGAATAAGCTTATGGACATGGGGAGAGGGGAGGATGAGATGTATGGAAAGAGTAACATGGAAACTTACATTACTATATTTAAAATAGATAGCCAAAGGGAATTTGCTGTATGGCTCAGGAAACTCAAACAGGGGCTCTGTATCAACCTAGAGGGGTGGGATGGGGAGGGAGATGGGAGGGGATTACAAAAAGGAGGGGATATGTGTATACCTATGGCTGATTCATGTTGAGGTTTGACAGAAAACAACAAAATTCTATAAAGCAATTATCCTTCAATTAAAAAAAATTTTTTTTAAATACTGAGTTTGAGATACCTAAAAGAGACACTTGCTGAAGGGTGAAGATGATACTGCTAACTCTGTCAATTAACATTGTGTTTGGTGTGTTAAATACTGTTATACTATTATTTGGTAGAAATTTCCCTATAAAAATATTATGGATACTAAAAATTATTTTGATTAAAAAATCACCTAATTATTTAATAAATAAATTGGTTGTCAATGGCTCATTTTCCAATATAAGTCCTGGTAACCAAGTATATACTAACTTGTCTTCTTTTCTATATTAAAAAAGCTAACAAGCGCGTTATTGTACTTTTTTAAGTTTTGTAAGATGTTGACCCTGGTGAAACATTAAAGTATACACAGGACCTCTGTGTAATATTTCTGATAATTGCATGTGAATAATTATTGCATGTCAATAATTATCTCAAAACACAGTTTAATTTTCAAAATAACCAAAGAATAAGGGGATAGGTTATAGGTAAAAAGCTCAGGGAATCTTTTCTCTTTCTGTGATGAAAGAATTCTATTAATATCATTCTATTAATAGCTCTGTCTCCCTGGTAACCAACCAAGAAGTATGTTTACTGTTTCTTTCTAATCAATCTTATTTATGGTTCTGATTGCCTTGGTAACCTGCTCAAAAGATTCATCAGCTGAATAATGAGGCAACGTTGCTTAAGATAAAAATGACTCTTGATTGGTAAAATTTATTTAGACTAGGCAAGTCTCTTGCAGGATCCCTGGAAACTAAGCTACACTCATAAGTTGTTACAAGATACATTAGATTTGATGGGGCCTAGGGCTTCAAAGCCATCATGAGTCTTGCATCCTTGTACTTGAGCTATCATCTGAAACATCCAAGGAGACAGCTACTGAACAGCTGTATGCACTTTGAAAAGACTGTCCCCAGTGAATGGAAATGTCTGACAAATACCAGCTGGCACATTGTGCTCCTTGTATTCAAAACATAAATGGAACAATAAAATGGTGTGAAGTCAGCTGAAATTATGGCTGCTGGGCCAGAAGAGATATCTGGATACTTGGTCAGGATGATGGCCCTAAAATGACACTTATCTAACCTTAACTATATATTCCTGGATAGAAGATATAAGATCTAAACTTTTCTGTATAAGATGTATGGGTATATTTACCAACCATAATTTTCAACCTTTTCCTGTTGGGATGGAGAATGCTCACTTCAGCCAAGAGACTGTTTCTCAGATTTGTCCTTCTGTGTGGACTCATTTTTACCTGGTGTCTGGAGGCCTTTAGAACACACAGGATCACATGCCTTATGAGCATACCGCTTTGTGCACAGGAGGAAATCTGTAAAGGGTATCTTGAAATATTTACAAAATATATGCTATGGTACCAAGAGATTAACATGCCACTGTTTGCTTCTACTTGATGTTTGCTAAACAAGTTATTGCTACTTGATTTTTGTTAATGAAGGGAACTCAGACTCTATGAATTTTTCTTCTTTAAAATATTATTCTTGTACCAAACAAAGGTAGCTAAGGTTGAAATGCTGCACTCATAGGTTACTAGAGGTGATTTAAGACTAGAATTGTTTGTTGATTTTGCACCACTAAGTCACATTTCTTGGGCCAGAGTATTGCTGAGCTGAGAAATGAAAGAAAGTATTAACGTAATGTCATCAATAATGTGAATGAGAACGGAATAAGTGTGGATTACTTGTCAGAACTTGATCAATTGTAAATGTTTCAAAATATGGGCACCTTAAACCAATCAATAATTTTTGCTGAAGCTCCAGTATTTTGGTTATCTGTGCAAACAGCTGACTCACTAGAAGAGCCCCTGATGCTGGGAAAGCTTGAGGGCAGAAGGCTGAGGGTGTCAGAGAATGAGATGGCTGGATGGCATCACCAATGCAATGGACATGAACTAGGGCAAACTTTGGGAGATGGTGAGGGACAGAGAGGCCTGGTGTGCTGCAGTCCATGGGGTCATGAAGAGTCAGACATAACTGGGTGAGTGAATAACAACAATAGGACAAGATTAGATTTGTATTTCAAAGTCATTAGCTGGTATAGGTATAAGGCAGAAAGCAAAGAGGAACTAAAGAGCCTCTTGATGAAGGCGAAAGAGAAAAGGTGAAAAAACTCACTTAAAACTCAACGTTCAAAAAAACTAAGATCATGGTATCCAGTCCCATCACTTCATGGCAAATAGATGGGGAAACAATGGAAACAGTGGCTGACTTAATTTTCTTGGGCTCCAGAATCACTCTGGATGGTGACTGCAGCCATAAAATTAAAAGACACTTTCCCTTTGGAAGAAAAGCTATGACAAATCTAGACAGCATATTAAAAAGCAGAGACATCACTTTGCCCACAAAGGTCCATCTAGTCAAAACTATGGTTTTTCCAGTAGTCATGTATGGATGTGAGAGTTGGGCCATAAAGAAGGCTGAATGCCAAAAAATTGATGATTTCAAACTGTGGTGTTGAAGAAGACTCTGGAGAGTCCCTTGGACTTCAAGGAGATCAAACCAGACAATCCTAAAATAAATCCACCCTGAATTTCCATTGGAAGGACTGATGCTGAAGCTGAAGCTCCAGTACTTCGGCCACCTGATGCCAAGAGCCAACTCATTTGAAAAGACCCTGATGCTGGGAAAGATTGAAGGCAGGAGGAGAAGCGGATGACAGAGGATGAGATGGTTGGATGGCATCACCGACTAAATGGACATGAGTTTGAGCAAGCTCCAGGAGATGGTGAAGGACAGGGAAGCCTGGCGTGCTGCAGTCCAGGGGGTCACAAAGAGCCAGACAGGACTGAGCAACTGAGCAACAACAATAGGTATAATGATATACAGTACTGATTACAGATGTATGTTGTTATGTGTCAGGCAATTCAATAGTTAAACCTTGTGATGCAAGGACTGGAACCATGAGGATGATGAGCAGTGTGACCCCTAAAGTCTACTGATAGAATGAACAGTGTGCTGCCAACTGGGATCGTCTGAAGACACAGAGCTGTGCTCAGGTACACAAGTGAGCAATGATGAACATCGAGTATAATGAGAATGTAGTCTCTACTCAGGATAAATTTCTTAACAGCATGAAACAACTGAACTGAGTTGATAAGTTTTGATATCAGTTTTTATCAATCTGAGTTTGAAACAATTCAGCCAGTCCTTTCAAAGGAATCCCCTACCTACAGAACCACTGTTTGACACAGCTATATTTACCAGGGGAAGTTTAAGAGCAGCTAAATTAAGTTAATGTGATCAAAAGACTAAGGGACAGTTTATGTTTATACAGCATCTAGAGGTTTAATAAAATTTAATTTATGGCTGGGAAAATAAGAAAAATAGCTCTAATGGAGGACATTCCACATCACTGCAATTCCTATCTCCCCTCAGACCTGTTTGTATCCTTTGGTACCAAATAAATCATATTTCACCAAGGGCTTGAAAACTGTGATTGTGACTTTAAAGAGACTTGGGCAGATATTTCACAAAAGAACATATAAAGACGGCCCATGCACACCTGAAAAAGGGCTCAAATAATAAGTCTTCAGGGAAACGCAAATTAGAAGTACAATGAGATGCCATTAATAATCAATAAAAAGGCAAAAATGAAAGAGGTGACAGTACCAAGCATTGGTGAACTTATGGGACAAGTGGAACTCTCCTACATTGCTCCTGGATGTATAAAATGATACAATCCCTTTGGAAAAATAATAGTTTGTTTTAAAGTTAAACATTCCCTATTGTTATGTACTAAATGCCTATGTCCCCCCAAATTCATATGCTGAAGTCCTAACCCCAATGTGATGGGATTTGAAGATGAAGCCTTTGGGAAGTAATTAGAGCTTAGATGAAGTCTACATGAGGGTGGGGCCCTCATGATGGGATCAGGGCTTTTATAAGAAAAGACACTAGACAGCTTGCTCTCTTTCTCTTTCCTACACTCACAAAGAAAAGGTCATGTGGCAACAGCCTTAAAGTCAAGAGAAGAGGCCTCACAATAAACCCACCATGCTAATGCCTCAATCTTAGACTTCTCAGATCAGAACTCCCCAGGACTTTGTAGCCTCCAGAACTGTAAGAAATAAATTTCTGTTTTTTAAACCACTCAGTCGGTGATATTTGTTATGGCAGCCCAAGCACAGTAACACCCCTACCCCACAATCAGTTGTTCTAGTCTTAGGTATTTACTCAAGAGAAATAAATGAGTCCCCACCAAAATATCCGTGAACCAATGTTCACGGCATCTTTATTCATAGTAACTTGTTATTGTTGCTGTTGAGACACTCAGCTGTGTCTGACTCTTTGTGAACACAAGGGCTGTATCTCGCCAGGCTCCTCTGTCCTCTACCATGTCCCAGAGTTTGCTCAAATTTATGTCCGCTGAGTCAGTGGTGCTACCTAACCATCTCATCCTCTGCCACTCCCTTCTCCTTCTGCCTTCAATCTTGCCCAGCATCAGGGTCTTTTCCAGTGAGTCAGCCCTTTGCTTCAGGGGCCCAAATTAGTGAAACTTCAGCTTCAGCATAAGTCCTTCCAATGAATATTCAAGGTTGATTTCCTTTAGGATTGACTGGTTTGATCTCCCTGCTGTCCAAAGGACTTTAAAGAGTCTTTTCCAGCACAATCTGAAAGCAATCTGAATGTCCATCAACAGATGAATGAATAAACATTGTACATTTGTGCAATAAAATACTATGCAATAATAAAAGAAATATCAATACACAGACAAAATTATACAAAAGAATTAAATTCAAATTAAATAAAATTAATACAAAAGAATTAATGTCATAAATAGCATGTTGAGGGAAAGAAATGAGACACAAAAAAGTACATACTATGTGTTTCCATTTATATGAAGTTTTATAACTGGCAAGACTAATTTACAGCAAAAGATATCAGAACAGTGCTTGCTTCTGGGTTGGTCATTCTGAGTGGGAAGTAGTTTGAAGGAATTTCCTGGGATGATGAGAATGTTCTATGTTTTACTTGGGGTCAAACAAATTTATCAACATTTATGAAAATGTACATTTAAAAATCTGCAGTTAAAAAAGAGAATAAATAAACTAAGAAGCATCATTAACAGGACTGCTGAAAGTTGCTGCTTTGGCTAGTTTGTGATATTATGATTTATAAAACAAGTATGTGTGTGTGTGTGTGTGTGTGTGTGTGATCTTCTTCCAGTTTCCCCAAACCCTTGGGATTTCCTAAGTGAAAAGGGTGATAATCAAATTCCGCTGAACTTCAAAGTCAGATTCCCTGGGGATTCCCAGTTTCTTTCCCAGATCCCCAGATTGGGAAGTCTGTTGTGGGGCCTAGACCTTTACCAGCAGTGCAAGGACCTCTTTGGTATAACTGTTCTCCAGTTTGTGGATCACCTGCCTGGTGGCTCTGTGGTAGGGCTAAAGACGACCCCCTCCAAGAGGAGTTATGCCACAACACCACACCCCCCAGGACTGCTGCTGTCAGTGTCTCTGTCCCCACAGCAGGCCACTGCTGACCCACGCCTCCGAAGGAGACCCTCAAACACTCACAGGCAGGTCTTGTTCAATTTCTTATGGGGGTCACCTCTCCTTTCCCTGGATCCTGGTGTGCACAAGGTTTTGTTTGTGCCTCAGGTATGAGGTTTGATTTTAACAGGACTGTGCCCCTCCTACAGTCTCACTTCAGCTTCTTCTTTGTCCTTAGACATGGAGTGTCTTTTTTTCAGTGGGTTCCAACATCCTCCTGTCAATGGTTGTGTTGCAGCTGCTACTGCTAAGTCACTTCAGTCGTGTCCAACTGTGCGACCCCATAGATGGCAGCCCACCAGGCTCCCCAATCCCTGGGATTCTCCAGGCAAGAACACTGGAGTGGGTTGCCATTTCCTTCTCCAGTTGTGTTGCAGGGAGGAAGCCAATTCTGACTCCATGCTGGCAACTGTTTCTTTGACTTGCTTTTCACTGCTTTTATTATTATAGTCATACTCAGTGGCTTGCCTGGAGGTCCCTGCCTCTCTGCTTGACTGTAAACTAAAGTGCCTTTGTTCGGCTCCTGGAGATAGTTTGTCCCTGACCACCTGTGACTAGAAGAGATTAACACACCCCTTCCAAAGGCTGGACATACCCTTGGAGACGTTTTGAAAGACTGGAGACCCTTTCACTTTACTTGCCCACTGCCTCTCCCTCTCTATTCTTCCTTTTGACTGTAGTTCCTCGTTGCTTCTTTCTCTCTGATCTATAAAGGAACCTGGTATCCAGACCCCAATAAGATGGTTATTTTGAGGTGCTGGCCTGCCATCTTCTCAGTCTGCCAGCTCCGCGATTAAAGTCATTTTCCTTGCCTCCACACCTCCTCTCTCAGATTCAATGACCTGTCGTGCAGCAAGCAGAGCAAGCTTGGACTCAGTAACAGTTGTTCAGCAGCTAGTTGCGATTTTGGTGTTCTTGCAGAGAAGATGAGCACACGTCCCTTCTGCTCCTCATACTGTGGACAGTGACTCCAGCCATGAAATTAAGAGTGGTGCTGGGGAAGCCCTTTCAGAGTCCCTTGGACTGCAAACAGATCCAACCCATCAATCCTAAAGGAAATCAACCGTGAATATTCATTGGAAGGACTGATGCTAAAGCTGAAGCGCCAATACTTTGGCCACCTAATGTGAAAAGCCAACTCATTGGAAAAGACCATGATACCTGGAAAGATTGAAGGCAGGAGGAGAAGGGGGTGAGAGAGGATGAAATGGTTGGATGGCATCACTGACTCAATGGACATGAGTTTGAGCAAACTTCGGGAGATAGTGAAGGACAGGGGAGCCTGCTGTGCTGCAGTCCATGGGGTGGAAAAGAGTCAGACACAGCTGAGTGACTAAACAGCAAACAAACAAAGAGTGATAAACGTGTCTTTGGATATTCATAACACCCCTGCCGGGAGCCAGCGGGCGGAACTCCGCCCGTGGCAAAGGTCATGAGGAAGGAGGCTTCGGCATACGCAAAGGCGGGATCGAGCCTCAGGAGACCCCCTGTTCCCGAGCATCTACCCCCAAAACCAGAGTGCCTACTTTACTGTTT
>SJYX01011802.1:50179-75739 GCA_006410675.1 Oreotragus oreotragus
CTGAGTAATACTCCATTGTGTATATATACCACAGCTTTCTTATCCATTCATCCGCTGATGGACATCTAGGTTGTTTCCATGTCCTGGCTATTATAAACAGTGCTGCTATGAACATTGGGGTACATGTGTCTCTTCCTATTCTGGTTTCCTTGGTGTGCATGCCCAGCAGTGGGATTGCTGGGTCATAAGGCAGTTCTATTTGTAATTTCTTAAGGAATCTCCACATTTTCTCCATAGTGGCTGTACTAGTTTGCATTCCCACCAACAGTGTAAGAGGGTTCCCTTTTCTCCACACCCTCTCCAGCATTTATTGCTTGCAGACTTTTGGATCGCAGCCATTCTGACTGGTGTGAAGTGGTATCTCATTGGTATCCCATGTAAACCAAGTTATTCAGCCTCTTTTTCTCTGCTAATATTTCCTACTACACTATCCGTTTCTAATCTATATATCTGTAATTAAATAAGTTTTTTCCTAGGACGCTGATTCCATCTCCCCTTTGAATTACTTACCCTGGATCCACTGGGGCTGGACCCCGGCACACCCCATTTTCAACCACAACAGATCTTATGTTCTGGTGCTTCTCTGGTGGTTCAGATGATAAAGAATCTGCCTGTAATGTGGGAGACCCAGGTTTGATCCCTGGGTTGGGAGGAAGACCCCCTAGAGAAGGACGTGGCAACCCACTCCAGTATTCTTGCCTGGAAAGTCCCATGGACAGAGGAGCCTGGTAGAATATAGTCCATGGGGTAGTAAAGAGTCAGACACAACTGGGCAACTAAACAGCAGCAGACCTTAGGTTAATGAGGTAATTTCTGTAAAACACCTAAGGATGGGGGCTAACTGCCAGAGACCAACACGTTATTAGAGGGTTGAAAGTAGCCCCACCCCATTCTCAGGGGAGGGAAGAGGGGCTGGAGATTGAGTTCAATCGCCATGACCAATGATTCAATCAATCATGCCTATGTAATGAAAGCTCTATAAAATTTCAAAATGACTAGGGTTCAGAGAGTGAATCTGTGGAGGTGCTGGAAGAGTGGGCCTCAGAGAGAGCAAGAAAGCTCTGCATCCTTTCCCCCTATCTCACCCTATGAATCTCTCCCATCAGGCTGTTATTGATTAACACCCTTTTACAATAAACTGGTTAGTAAGTAAAATGCTCTCCCAAATTCTGTGAGCTACTCTAGCAAATTAATCAAACTGGAGGAGGGGGTGAAGAAACTTCAGATTTATGGCCAATATGTTAGAGCCACAAATAACAACCTAAACTTGAGATTGGTGTCTGAATTGGGGGTGGGCCTAGAAGTGTGGGACAGTATTGTGGGACTGAAGCCTTAACTTGCGGCATCTGATGCCATCTCCTGGTAAGTTCAGTTCAGTCGCTCAGTCGTGTCCGACTCTTTGCAATTGAACTGCAGCACTCCAGGCTTCCCTGTGCATCACCAACTCCCAGAGCTTGCTCAAACCCAGGTCCATCGAGTCAGTGATGCCATCCAACCATCTCATCCTCTGTTGTCCCCTTCTCCTCCCGCCTTCAGTCTTTCCCAGCATCAGGGTCTTTTCCAAAGTGTCAGTTCTTCACATCAGGTGGCCAAAGTATTGCCGTTTCAGCTTCAGCATCAGTCCTTCCAATGAACATTCAGGACTGATTTCCTTTAGGATTGACTGGTTTGTTCTCTTTGCAGTCCAAGGGCCTCTCAAGCGTCTTCTCCAACACCACAGTTCAAAAACATTAATTCTTCAGTGCTCAGCTTCCTTTATAGTCCAACTCTCACACCCATACATGACTACTGGAAAAACGATAGCTTTGACTAGATGGACCTTCGTTGGCAAGGTAATGTCTCTGCTTTTTAATATGCTGTCTAGGTTGGTCCTAGCTTTTCTTCCAAAGAGCAAGCATCTTTTAATTCCATGGCTGTGGTCAGCATCTGCAGTGATTTTGGAGCCCAAGAAAATAAAGTCTGTCAGTGTTTTCATTGTTTCTCCATCTATTTGCCATGGAGTGATGGCACTGGATATCATGATCTTAATTTTTTGAATGTTGAGTTTTAAGCCACCTTTTTCACTCTCCCAATTTCATCAAGAGTCTCGTTAGTTCCTCTTCACTTTCTGCCATAAGCATAGCGTCATAACCTAGTGTATCTGAGGTTATTGATATTTCTCCCAGCAATCTTGATTCCAGCTTATGCTTCATCCAGCCCAGCATTTCTCATGATGTACTCTACAGACTCTTTGTGACCCCATGGACTGTAACCTTCCAGGCTCCTCTGTCCATGGAATCTCCAGGTAAACTGTGTCACAACTGAGTTTACAGCTTGCTGGGTGTTATTTTAAAAAGACAGGTCTGACATTTGACATCATCTCCTGTAGATGAATATTGAGCAGAGCTGAAGACAAAGTTGACATCAATGAGTAAGCTCATTATGGCTCTCTGGTTGGCATCCATTTAGAAATATTTTTCACATCATCTCTTGCAGAAGAACAATGCTTGCTTTAAAAAAAAAAAAAAGTGGGTATGTGCCATTTTAAGCATTCAGTATTGTCTTTATCAGAGCCCTAATTGCTTTGGTCTCACCATACACTCATTCTCAAAAGCAGTGCATTATTCAACAGTTTGTTGACTAGATGAGAAATGAAGTGAAGTGAAAGTTGCTCCGTCGTGTCCAACTCTTTGTGACCCCATGGACTATACAGTCCATGGAATTCTCCAGGCCAGAATACCAGAGTGGGTATCCTTTCCCTTCTCCAGGGGATCTCCCCAACCTGGGGATCAAACCCAGGTTTCCCACACTGCAGGCAGATTCTTTACCAGCTGACCCACAAGAGAAGCCCAAGAATACTGGAGTGGGTAGCCTATTCCCCTCTCCAGTGGATCTTCCTGACCTAGGAATTGAACCAGGGTCTCCTGAATTGCAGGCGGATTCTTTACCAACCGAGCTATCAGGGAAGCTCCAACTAGATGAGAAGTCACTATTAAATTACCACCACTCGCAAATTGTTGAAGTATCTGGTTCCAGAGCCTGCTTTGGGCCTACTGCTGCTGCTGCTGCTGCTGCTGCTATGTCACTTCAGTCGTGTCCGACTCTGTGTTACCCAATGGTTGGCAGCCCACCAGGCTCCCCCATCCCTGGGATTCTCCAGGCAAGAACACTGGAGTGGGTTGCCATTTCCTCCTCCAATGCATGAAAGTGAAAAGCGAAAGTGAAGCCACTCAGTCGTGTCCAACTCTTAGTGACCCCATGGACTGCAGTTTACCAGGCTCCTCTGCCGGAGTCCAGCTCCAGCAGCCAAGGAATCAGCCTGAAGGGGTGAGCGGTGTCGGCGGATGATGATGTAGCCTCTGACTCATAGTATGGAACTACATGTTTATTTCAAGCTTCAGGTTCTCTTTTATACTTTGACAAAAGCATTAGTTCAGCGGTTTGACATTTTCAGTCTCTCCCACCCAGTTTTACTGTCTCCAGAAATCACTGTTGTCCTTCAGAGTTCCTGCTTCAGCGATTCTCTCAGAATCAGCTTTACTATCTATTATCTACTTTCTCGTATGTGTCCTATACTTAACTTGTGATTACATTGTAATTCATGCTACATTCCTCGGTTTATTTCTTATCTTTCTAAATCCTGTTTGCCCCTAGCATCTTAAGATCACTATCTCCTAAAAAGGCTTCTAGCTGTTCTTAATTATTCCTAAACCCTAAACTCAGCAAACTTCTTTTGCCATAAAAATTTCCCTCATGGACAGGTCTCAGAAAACAATCCTTCCCATGGCCTCAAGCTGCAGCCTACATGCTCATCCTGGAACATTCTTTGTAAAGATCCTTGAACAAATGTCAATGGTTAATTTATAGATTATTTTCTGGGCACAACTGCAGAAGGTTTTGTGCTTTCTCATGCTTCTCTCAAGCACCTTAACATTCTTTCCAGCCAACTCAACCGAAGAAAGGAAAGAACAAGGCCTGACTCCTTCATCCCAGGGCTGTTCCTGCGAGATGAAGAGAGGGGGTTGGGGCTGTGCCTCCATTTTGTCAGTAATGCCTAACGCAGCTCCTGACACTCCTCCGTCCATGGGATTTTCCAGGCAAGAGTACTGGAGTGGGGTGCCATCACCTTCTCCCGCTTAGGGCCTATAAAGCCCATTTTTAAGAGAAACATGACTGAGGACAGGGAAGCCTCATATGGAGGGTCTTTCAGTAATCAGGGAACAAGTCTTCCTAGAAAAGATTCATTTCAGTATTCCTAGATTGTGGTACTCCAGAGTTTAACACCATTGGGCACGGCATAATTGTAAGAGTCCTCTGGTGACTGGTTCAGTTCAGTTCAGTTCAGTCGCTCAGTCGTGTCCGACTCTTTGCGACCCCATGAATCACAGCACGCCAGGCCTCCCCATCCATCACCATCTCCCGGAGTTCACTCAGACTCACGTCCATCGAGTCCATGATGCCATCCAGCCATCTCATCCTCGGTCGTCCCCTTCTCCTCCTGCCCCCGATCCCTCCCAGCATCAGAGTCTTTTCCAATGAGTCAACTCTTCTCATGAGGTGGCCAAAGTACTGGAGTTTCAGCTTTAGCATCATTCCTTCCAAAGAAATCCCAGATTTGATCTCCTTCAGAATGGACTGGTTGGATTTCCTTGCAGTCCAGGGGACTCTCAAGAGTCTTCTCCAACACCACAGTTCAAAAGCATCAATTCTTCGGCGCTCAGCTTTCTTCACAGTCCAACTTTCACATCCATACATGACCACAGGAAAAACCATAGCCTTGACTAGGCGGACCTTAGTCGGCAAAGTAATGTCTCTGCTTTTGAATATACTATCCAGGTTGGTCATAACTTTTCTTCCAAGGAGTAAGCGTCTTTTAATTTCATGGCTGCAGTCACCATCTGCAGTGATTTTGGAGCCCAAAAAAATAAAGTCTGACACTGTTTCCACTGTTTCCCCATCTATTTCCCATGAAGTGATGGGACCGGATGCCATGATCTTCGTTTTCTGAATGTTGAGCTTTAAGCCAACTTTTTCGCTCTCCTCCTTCACTTTCATCAAGAGGCTTTTTAGCTCCTCCTCACTTTCTGCCATAAGGGTGGTGTCATCAGCATATCTGAGGTTATTGATATTTCTCCCGGCAATCTTGATTCCAGCTTGTGTTTCTTCCAGTCCAGCGTTTCTCATGATGTACTCTGCATATAAGTTAAATAAGCAGGGAGACAATATACAGCCTTGACGTACTCCTTTTCCTATTTGGAACCAGTCTGTTGTTCCATGTCCAGTTCTAACTGTTGCTTCCTGACCTGCATACAGATTTCTCAAGAGGCAGGTTAGGTGGTCTGGTATTCCCATCTCTTTCAGAATTTTCCACAGTTTATTGTGATCCACACAGTCAAAGGCTTTGGCATAGTCAATAAAGCAGAAATAGATGTTTTTCTGGAACTCTCTTGCTTTTTCCATGATCCAGCGGATGTTGGCAATTTGATCTCTGGTTCCTCTGCCTGTTCTAAAACCAGCTTGAACATCAGGGAGTTCACGGTTCACATATTGCTGAAGCCTGGCTTGGAGAATTTTGAGCATTACTTTACTAGCGTGTGAGATGAGTGCAATTGTGCGGTAGTTTAAGCATTCTTTGGCATTGCCTTTCTTTGAAACTGGAATGAAAACTGACCTTTTCCAGTCCTGTGGCCACTGCTGAGTTTTCCAAATTTGCTGGCATATTGAGTGCAGCACTTTCACAGCATCATCTTCCAGGATTTGAAACAGCTCAACGGGAATTCCATCACCTCCACTAGCTGGGAAGAGGGCTATTTGAAAAGAAGTAAAAGAGAAGAGGACCTTCCTTGCTCAGGAGAACAATGGAAAGTGTAGCCTAGACATTAGTTCCCTTACAGCTAATTTTGTTGAAAGAGCTTAGGGGAAATAGGTTTGTTCTTGACGGTGGTCTACTTGACCTATCATTTACACAGATGCAGGGCTACAAGATACTGTCCTCGATGAACGTCCGTTTCCTCCCGGAAGAACTGGAAACCCAGGAGTCAGCAGCCCGCAGAGCGCGACGGCGACAAACAGGTGTCTGGGTTTGGGCGAGTGAGGAGCTCAAGGAGCCCTCTCCTCGCAGACAAGTACAGCGAACTACACGTCCCAGAATCCTTGGGTTCTCGTGTGAACTACATTTCCCAGAGGGCTATAGCGACAGTCCCTGCCCCGCCCCTCCTGTACCTACTTGGGGTGCCTGGCTTTTGCAGCTGGCGTGAGTAGCCACCCGGCCTGAGGTCGGCCCAGGCAACACCTCGGGCGAGTCCAACCCCAAGCTGCTGTCAGGCTGTGGCAGTTCTGGAGCCTCCCGCCTGCAGCCCACGGAACCCCAGAGGCCTAGGCGAGGTGAGCGGCGGAGGGTCGGCGGGATGCGGGAGGGAAGACCCGGCCTCGGGAGGATGCAGCGTCGGGGCGCGGGACACAGGCCCAGCAGGAACAGGCTGGGCCTTTGTGGGCGCCAGCGGGCTGTGGGCCAGGCATCCAGGCTCTGTCCGCCTGACGCCACCGCCTCCCACAGATGTGCCCTGAACACCACAAGTCGGACACTTCCTCCCTTTTGGCCGGACTCAGCCATCCTTCTGCTTCCTTCAGATAGGTTCCCAGCGCGCTACCTGCCCGGCTCCTTCCGGCGTTTGAATTGCTCTGGGCCGGCAGTGAACGTGAGAAAATAATTTCCTTCCCCTACCATCGCCGCTGCTCTCCCTAGTGACAGGCTTGTTTTGCCTGAGAAGTGAATCGCCGGCTTCCCCCCAGTGGCAGAATCAGGATTGGAATCCAGGTCTCTTGTCTGTACCTCGTTTCTCAAGACAGCAGCCTCCTCCGCCATAGGAGAACTGATACTTTCCCTTTCCAAAGCAGTTTTCTCTAAAAATCTGGAAATTGTTTCCTTGCGAGGACGACGACGAGTTGGGTGGGAAGACTCGAAGTGCAGAAAAGTTGTCACATATGCATGCAGGGAGTTTAGAGCGGATGCCAGCCTCCCTGGCTGTGTGGACTGGGGCAAGTTGCTCCCACTCTGCCCTCAGTTTCCTGATCTGTAAAATGGGGGCTGACAGTGTCAACCGTGCTCAGTAATGCAGGTAGTGCCTGGCACTTCCTGAGGCTCAAGGAGTTGCTGCTGCTGCTGCTGCTGCTGGTTGAGTCCTAGGACGTTTTTCACTGAGCCAGGGAAAGATCTGGGTCTGGAACAGGATGACCCAGCCCTTCTGTCTGGTCCTTTCTATCCCTGGCTGCTTCTGACTTCCTTCTCTGAGGGCACTTGGCATCATTCTAAGGGAGTGTAAATGATTCAGAGCTGCTGATTCAGAGGGGTGGAAAAGAGAAGGGGCTTCCTCCTGGCTCGCTTTGTCTTCCCTCAGATCTGGCTTCTGGAGACTTCACCCATCCTCAGGAGACACTGGCCAGAAAGAAGACATGGCTACGGAAGCAAGGTCTCAGGTGCGTTCATTGTCATCTCTAGTCTTAGGGACAGGTGGAGTTTCTTACCCTCTATCCAATAGTTTTCGCCGGGATTTGGAGCTCAAGTCCTTTTCTCTTGAAAGAACTCTTACAACTGGTCCACCGTGGTGGATGATGGGTTCTGTAGAGAATATTTGCCTTCCCCCTCCCCACCCCACCTTCCCCCATCCATGTCTAGTGTTTCTCTTTTTTTTCCATAATAGGTGCTTTTTTAGTCATTAACCTCAAGTTACTATATGATTACTGGTTTGAGAAGTAAGATAGCACATGTCTTATACCACTTCGGGTCAGAACAAACAAACATACACCTTTGGCAGAGTTCCTTTCTGACATACTCGCTTTGCTCACTCATGTCCCCTCCCTCCCCTTGGCCAGAATGCTTTTCTTTTTCTTTCCACCCCTGAGAATCCTCATACTTTCCAAGGCTTTGCCCAATCCATAGTTTTTAGTTTTTTCTCCTTCTTAACTTTCTGAATCATGCAGCTTGTTTCCATCACTGTCTTGAAAACTGATCTTGACCTGCCATTTTCATCTTTATGCTGTGAAAATAAGAGTGGGACTCCATCCAGGTGAGCCAGTGTGCAAATAAAGGATAACCATGTTGGAGTAGTCTCTTGACTCCGAGAGTAGAGAGAAGACTCCTCAGGAAGCAGCAGTGAGAGTTCCATAGGATATTGGTAGTGGAGAGCAGGGTATACAGTAACTACTGAGTGGTTCTTTTGAGCTGTATGGCCAGGTTTGTGCCCGTCTTCTCTGTTGCTGTTAATGTGCCTCAGTTTCTTCACCTGTGAAAAGAAAACAACAACCATGCCTACCTCCTACCATAGACGAGAGGATCCTGGGAGTTAGTGCATGGAAAAAGTTTTGATCAGGGCCAGGCACATGATAGATGTTCAGTATGTGATAGTTGTGAGAAGGCAATGGCACCCCACTCCAGTACTCAAAATCCCATGGACAGAGGATCCTGGTAGGCTGCAGTCCGTGGGGTTGCTAAGAGTCGGACACAACTGAACGACTTCACTTTCACTTTTCACTTTCATGCATTGGAGAAGGAAATGGCAACCCACTCCAGTGTTCTTGCCTGGAGAGCCCCGGGGACAGTGGAGCCTGGTGGGCTGCCGTCTATGGGGTCGCACAGAGTCGGACACGACTGCAGCGACTTAGCGGCAGCTGCAGCATGTGATGGTTGTGGTGGCTGAATGATAATAATACAATATACAACACTGTTATGTTGGTAGGTAGAAATGACTGTACAATGTCCTTCCTTTACCCATCCTCATCTAACCATAATAGGTGACGTTGCTAGGGAATATCTCAAGGGCTTTAGCTTATTCTCACTGTTCTAGCAAAGTAGAAGTTATTACCCCCATTTTACACTTGCCGCTGAGGCTCAACAAAGTCAGGTAATCTGAAATCAAACCCAGGTTCTAAGTTCATGTTGGTTATCGTCCAGTCATTCCTCTTGTACCTCTTTTCAGAACACAGGGCAAGCCTAACCCCCAAGTTACCAGAACTGCCTGCAATGAGATATTGTATATTTTCTGGACCCATGAAATGTGGTGGTTGATCTTCTGCAGCTATGGCTAGGACCTGCCTTTGCACATTTGGGTTGCTTTCTTCTAAGGCTTTCATATTCCATTTCAGCAGAGCCAAGCTGCTCTCTTGCCCCAAATCTTCCCTGTCCCTGTGTATGAGTCCTATATGACATTTCTCCCTAACCTCACCTGCTGCCTGTACATGAGTACTGTGTGGCTGCTGCTGCTAAGTTGCTTCAGTCATGTCCGACTCTGTGCGACCCCATAGATGGCAGCCCACCAGGCTCCGCTGTCCCTGGGATTCTCCAGGTAAGAACACTGAAGTGGGTTGCCATTTCCTTCTCCAATGCATGAAAGTGAAAAGTGAAAGTGAAGTTGCTCAGTCATGTCCGACCTTTCAGGACCCAGTGGACTGCAGCCTACCAGGCTCCTCCGTCCATGGGATTTTCCAGGCAAGAGTACTGGAGTGGGTTGCCATTGCCTTCTCCATATTGCATGGACTTGTGTATAAAACTCAGTGACAGGATGTTTAAGACTAGAGAGAGAATATACCCACAAAGTGCTGGGTTAAAAGAAAACTTCAGTTACTGTCTTGTCTCTGCCATGGATAAAGTATGTGCCCTGGATCTTATGTTTCTTATCTCTAAAATGAGGATTAAACTGGGAAATGATATATAGTCTTGTCCAGCAACACTTTTTTCTTTCATTGCTCAAATTGTTCATGCATTTTTCCCTTTGCCAATTGGATTTTATTTCTTTTGAGCGCAAAGATCATTTCTTGCATCCCTCCCCTGTGCCAATAAATAATCTTATTATATGGCACTTCATGTTAATGTTAAAAAAATTCAGAAAATAAAAAATACATATATAAAAAAGAAAGTAAAATCACTCTTACCCCAACATCCGCTGGACAAAATAATGGTCATTCCTTCAATTTTCTATGCACCTTTATTTATTTATGTACATATGTATGTGTGTATTTTTCTTTTCTTTGCATTGTTCACTTAAGACTTTTCTCTCCTTGATGTTCTCTGGACTTCTGCATTCAGTTGGGTATATTTTTCCCTTTCTCCTTTGCCTTTCACTTTTCTTTTCTCAGATTTGTAAGACCTCCTCAGACAACCACTTTGCCTTCTTGAATTTCTTTTTCTTGGGGATGGTTTTGGTCGCCACCTCCTGTACAGTGTTATGAACCTCTGTCCATAGATACTTCAGGCACTGTCTACCAGATCTAATCTCTTTTAATTTTCCTTGTGATAATATATATATATAAGATTAAATTTACCACTTTAATCATTTTTGAGCATATAATTCATTGACATTAAATAATTCACATTGTTGTATTACATCATTACTGTTTATCTTCACTGTATGGATTATCTTGTTTATTTCTTAACCCTGTGAGATAGGCATTGAGAGGAAGTTTTACAGAGTGGTTAAGTATGAAGCCTTGGATGTTCCCTGGATTGGAATTCTGTCTCTACCACTGACCAGCTGTGATATTGTGACTTATAATATGAAGTATATATTTGGTCTTTGTCCTTGTTTCTGGTACATAATTTCCAAAACCCTTGTGATTTCCTAAGTGATTAGTAATAAATGATTTTTATCCCTGAAATTCAGAGCAATGAAGGCAAAAGGGATGTGCTTTGTTATTCATAACAAGCCCTTTCATTCACACCAGAGTTAATGAGGTGACTTTTGGACCTAAAGATGGGGACTAATTGCCAGGGAACCTTGATTGAAGGGCTGGAACTTTTAGTCCTGCCCCTCTATGCCCCTATTACCCACCCACCACCACCCTAAGAGATGAAAGTTGAGTCAGTTGCTAATGGTCAGTTATTTAATCAATTATGTCTATGTAATGAACCTTCATGAAAATCCAAAAGGGTTCAGAGTTCTTCCAGGTTGGTGAACATTTAAAGAGTCAGAGAGAATGGCAAATCCATAGTGAACCCCTTCCTTGTACATCTCTTTCATCTGCCAGTTCCTGAGTTACATTCTTTTTATCATAAACCAGTAATCTAGTAAGTAAATGTTTTCCTGAGTTCTGTGAGCCACTCTGGCAAATTAATCAAACCTTAGGAGAGGGTTGTGGAAACCTCCAATTTATAGCCAGTCAGTCAGAAACATAGGTAACAACCTGGACTTGTGATTGACACTGAAGGGGGGCCAGTGTTGTGGTACTGATCCTTTAACCTGTGGATCTGACACTATCCTCAGTGTCAGAATTGAGTATCATTGTAAGACACCCAGCTGGTGTTGCACAATTGCTTGGTGTATGGAAAATCCCCCACATCTAGTGTCAAAAGTGAAATAATACTGTATTAAGAGTCAAAGAGACTTACAAGAGGAGTGATTTTTTTCCTTCATACCAGCTTGTGACTTGGATAAATTTCTCCTTTGCTTTCTCATGTGTAAAATGGAGACAATTTCATAAGGTTGTTGTGAAGACAAAATAAAGATTTATACTAAAGATTAGTATAAAGCTCTAAGAATAGTACTTGGCCTGAAAAAAGCTTTCAATAAATGGTAGGTGTTATACTTTCCATTGTTACTGTCTTCAAGTTTCAGGAAGCACAAAGATAGTGCCTTAAGTTATGTAAACTAATCCCTCTCAGTGATTATTTCTGTTTCCATTTCTTTTCTGTTACTAGGACGATGATAAACATCCTTTTATGTATATTTTTGTTCACTGTTCATTATCAAACAAATACAGTAATGGGAGCATTAAAGAATATGCACATTTTAAAGCTTGTAACGTGTGTTATCAAATTGCCATCAGAAAGATTATTCTAATTGACACCCCCACTAATGGCATTAATACCTCCACACATCTTTTGTAGTGGTTAACAGGGCCTGGTTCAGACTTCATGCTGCTGCTGCTAAGTCGCTTCAGTCATGTCCGACTCTGTGCGACCCCATAGAAAGCAGCCCACCAAACTTCCCCGCCCCTGGGATTCTCCAGGCAAGAACACTGGAGTGGGTTGCCATTTCCTTCTCCAATGCATGAAAGTGAAAAGTGAAAGTGAAGTCACTCAGTCGTACCCAACTCAGCGACCTCATGGACTGCAGCTTACCAGGCTCCTCTGTCCATGGATTTTCCATGCAAGAGTACTGGAGTGGGGTGCCATTGCCTTCTGTACTTCATGCTACTCAATATATATTTGTCATAGCTCAGTTGTTCATTAAATGATCTGGAAGTTTCACAACCCAGAATAGCATAGAAGCATTTCATGGTAGCCCATCTACTACCCACTGCCATCTTTTTCACCTTGTGTGATGGGTGGTCCTGGCTGAGCTGGGATGGCTTGTCTCTACAGGTGTCAGTGACGTTCGAAGATGTGGCTGTGCTCTTTACACGGGATGAGTGGAGAAAGCTGGCTCCTCGTCAGAGAAACTTGTACCAAGATGTGATGCTGGAGAACTATAGTAATCTTGTCTCGTTGGGTAAGGAAATTTCCCCTGTAGATACAGAATTCAGAAATCTGGATACCTCAGTACCTGATTCCCTGGATAATTGCCCTGGGTCATTTAAAAACTTTATCTGAGGTGTTGTTTTTTTTTTTTTTTTTTTTTGCCTTAGCACTGTACAAATTAGATCTCCATAAATAAATCCAAAAAACTTTTTCCCCCTCATAGGCATGGAATTGCCCCATGGATGGGACAGTCTACAGAGCTGCACATTGGAAATTCCCTCATTGTAGGCACTTCCCTTGTTTTCCCTCTAAGATTGAGCTATGATGTGTTTGTTCATCTCTTAACAGAGCATCCCTCAACCCTCTTCTTTGACCCAACACTTGCTTTTCTCAATTCTCTTTTATAGGGGTGAGCAAACTTTTTATTTAAAGGGCCAGGGAGTAAGTATTTTAGGTTTTGTGGGCCATATATGGTCTCTGTAACAGATTCTTTTCTTTGTTTATTTAACCATTCTTTGCTCAAGAGCCATACATAAACAGATGGTAGTCTAGATTTGGCATATGAGACCCATAGTTTACTGACCGCTGCCATCTTTCAAAGGGGTCAGATAGTGTTTTCTTATTTTAAACAAGCTTCTTGGTATATAATCCTTTCCACAGATACCTGTTACAAATGTTAATTTAGTCTGTATATGTAACAATGCGTTTAACAGTGTATGCATATTCCCTCTTGTATAGAAAACTGTTTTTCCCTATTAATCAAGGCTGCACATTTATCATGCCTCACTGACATACAACTAAATGTTGTGTTGTCCCTTGCCTTTACCCTAACATACCCCCTCACATCGTAGGGTCACAACTTAAGCACCCCACAGAAGTTCTTTGTATCATCCTTTGAGTTTTCTACTCAGATTTCAGATTCTTCTTTGCATCAACGCAAAATCAAGTCTTTTTGTTTTCTTTTTTTGCTCTATGAGCAGGACTCCTATTTCCCAAACCCAAAGTGATCTCCCTGTTGCAGCAAGGAGAAGATCCCTGGAAGGTAGAGAAAGAAAACCTTGGAGGCTCCTCTCTAGGTGAGTGGGTGGGGATTCTCTGCAGGCAGCAGTCTGGTAAATGAGTAGGTGTGTGACTTGAAGAAGATGGTCAGGGAAGTTTTCTGGCTTCTCAGTGCCCAAGAAGTGGTAGAGAAGGGATGCTAAGGCCCCCATTTGCAAGCTTCCTCTTTTTCTCTGATATTTCACAGGTGAATCTCTCAGGATCTTTTTTCTTATTCTTCCCTGGTGTTTCAAAGGAGAGCTTCATTTTCAAGTATTCATTCAGGAAGCTTAGAGTATTGAAGGAACTGCAGCAGAATCATTCTGACGGAAACCCAGGGTCATGGGAAAAGAAAGATATGAGGAAGGAAATAGAAAGCCAGGTGGGGGCCACACTATGAAGCGCTTTGGTTCAGTTCTTAGGGATGGGAGCTGTCCATGGTTGACTGGAAAAAATTCAAGGATTTTTAAACCAAAAAATTATATGGTCCTTGATATTCTATAAAAAATGGCCTCAGTCTGAGACACTATAGATAACCTTTGGTAAAATCATACCTAAAGATGCTGAGCACACCTACACTGAGATAACACCACAGTCATAAAGAAAGAGCTCTGGTGGAAGCAGAGCTCCAAGGCATGTAAGGGACTAAAAAGCAAATTATGGAACATGATTATGACATGTCACCATTTATGTCTAGAGAAACTTACATGTATGTTTGTCTGTATACAGATGTCTAAGTCCTGAGAGAAAAGTCAGGGAACACCTGACCTGGTAACTAGTTCCATTTGGATGAGGATTGAGAATGGACATGATGAAAAGCGACTTTATTTACATGTAATATAATTAAAATTTTCACAGAGAATATATTAACTAAGTCCTTATTTTGTAATTTGAATTTAATAAGAATGGTCATTTCAGAAACATTGTTGGGCTTAGGTTTGAAGTGAGGAAAAACTAGAGGTGGGAACCTTCTGGAGATTATTGCATAATGTAGGCAAGACATTACCTAGAAGGCACATGCAGTGGGTTCAGAAGGAAAAAATAGGGGGCCCTTTTTTAACGGTATAGGACAAGTTTGGTGTGGGATGGGTTTCATTTGAGATGTGAGCAAAATAAAGGTATAGGTTACCAGTAAACAGCTGTAGAACAATTTACGGGTTGAAACTGAACAGGGACGTGAGGGAGGCGTCAGTGCAAAAGTGGCATTTTCGGTCTTGAACTGAGCAGGTAAAGGAATAGAGGAGCAGACAAGAGTCCCAGGAAACCTCAGTGTTTCTGAGATGGGTTAAGAGGGAAGAATCTGTGATTGAGCCTGAGAAGAAGTCAGCAGCAGATGGACTGCAGGACAGGCTATATCCATCCCTAAAGCCCACACGCCTTTAGAACACTTCTTCCTAAGGTGAGATCGTACAAAGTGAGATCTTTTGAGGTGGAAACCACACTTGTCTTTGTTTAAATCTTTTAAACAAATCTTTTGGGAGAAATACACTAATTTTGTGGGAATTTCTGGAGACCACCACAGAGTAAACAGAATTCAGGCAGCAAGGAACCAGTGGAGAGTTAGGAAGGATATCAGTCCCACTGTCAGGCGTGAGCTGAGTCTGGCATGAGAGATCAGAGGAAGAAAAGGAAGAATTGTTCCCTTTCCCTTCACCTCAGAAGACTCTGATCCATGAGGAGTCCCCCTTCCTGAGTGAAGTTTTAGTTGGATTAAACTGAATAGAAAGTATGACCGGAGTCCAAAGCTGTCCAGAGAGACCCCAGGGCCACCTAGCAGAGAAGTGGAGTCCTTTTCAGGTTTGGGAAGTTGAAGGAAAACTCTGAGTGGGTGTCTGGAGGAAGTAAAGACGTCAGGGCCAGCCAGTATGTGCATTTCTCTTGATGCAATGAACTTCCTCTCTTTGGTCAAAGGTGGCAGTCAGATGGGGTGTCCTGGGAGTGCTGGCATGTATTGTGTCCCTCCTGCACCCCTGGTGAATCCCCCACCTTCCTGGGCAAAAGTACCCTCAGAACAATTTCCTTCCAAGAGGAACTCACTTCCCTGTGAGATCAGGTTAAGGACCTGGATGTTCTTGGAAGCACTTCAATTATTAACTCTAGACCAGAGCCAAAAACCAACCCTTTGAACAACCAGTGACAGAAAAGCTTATGCTTCCAAGGTAGGGCTCCTAGGATCTCTAAAGTAAATGTCACTCAGTCGTGTCTGACTCTTTGTGACCCCATGGGCTGTAGCCTTCCTCCATCCGTGGGATTTTCCAGGCAAGAATACTGGAGTGGGTTGCCATTTCCTTCTCCAGGAGATCTTCCCAACCCAGGGATTGAACCCAGGTCTCCCGCGTTGTAGGCAGACGCTTTACCGTCTGAGCCACCGGGGAAGTGGATCTCTAGTTGCCTCCAAATATGTTTTCAAAAATATTATTTTCACTTCAAAACTACTCACAAATAGGAAAAACAAACAAAAAGGGAAAACAAACTGTCATCCCTGGATCCATATGTTTTATATTGAGAGATAGGAGGGAATGGCTCAAAAGGTACACATCTCATCTGAGTCTTTTACTTAAGAAGTGAGTCCAAAGTCTGTAGTCAGTTTTCTGAAATATTATGTATATTATATGTGTGTATATGTGTAAACAGTGGTTCAGGCACTCATTCGTGTCCGACTCCTTGACTTCATGGTCTGCAGCATGCCAGGCTCCTCTGTCCTCCACTATCTCCCAGAGTGTGTTCAGACTCATGTCCACTGAGTCAGTGATGCCATCCAACCATCTCATCCTCTGCCATCACCTTCTCCTATGCCTTCAATCTTTCCCAGCATTAGGGTCTTTTCCATTAAGTCAGCTGTTTGCATCAGGTGGCCAAAGTATTGGAGGGAGAAGTATGAAGGATGCTTTTTAAAGTTTTTGATTCAGAACTGGTGCCATTTATAGAAACAACAGGTGCCAATTATAGGTTATACAGGTTGGAGGGAGGGAATAGTCATAAATTCAGTTTTAGGCATGTTGAATTTGAGCTGTCTTTGAGACATCAAATTGCTGTTTTGAGTAGGCTGTTGTATAATCAGGTATGGAGAGTAGAGAAGTCTTGCCTGGAATATGTCTAAGTGAACCTGGCCTGTGGAAAGAGTACAGAGTGAAAAGAATTGGGGGCCTAGGACTCAGCCCTGTGGAACTCCAAGGATTAAAGATCAGGTAGAGGAAAAGGAGGGCACAAAGGAGACTGAAAAGCTGCAAAGGAAATTGAGGCTGCTGGACCATGAGGAGAATGTGGAGGTGGGCTCAGGCCGAGAGCTCCGGCAGCTGCCTGCTGTAGCTTAGGCAAAGAACTTCTCCGTGAAAAGGAGTCACTGTCGGCTGCTGCTGAAACGTGAGTTAGGTGAGGACTGAAGAGCACATCTTGCCTTTTTCACATGGAGGTCATCGCTGCCTTAAAGAGAGTGGTGGTAAGAACAGAAGCAAAAAACGAGCCCATGAGAGATGCATGAGGAAATAAACACATGTAGGATTCTATAGAAGGTGAGATGTGATGAGGAGGCAGCAGCAGCAGCTGGCAGAGCTCTTATATGGAAATATAAATACATATTTCTTCTTTTCCCTTGTCCATTCCAGTTATATTATACAACATACATTATTCTACCCCTTTCACTTGGTATACATTGAAGCTCTTTGCATGTCAGTTCATAGAGAGCTTCCTCACTCTAAGGAGTAGTTCTGTGGTCCTGGGCTGGCTCTCTTCTAGGCAGAAGAGGTGATTTTGATTGTATGTGGCTTTGGGTAATGTTAACCCGGTTAATCCAACTATCCATCAAAGAAATCTGCTTGAATAAACTGGGTACGTTCTCACCAAGAAATTCTTTGCAACTGTAAAAAGGAATGAAGGGAGATCTCTATAAATTCCACTGTGGGATGATAATATTACCAAGTGAGGAAAAGTGCAGATAGCAAAGAAGAGATGCCAGAAAAGAAAAAGAGTGTATTTGCTTGTATTAAAAAAAAAAGAAAAACAAACAAAAAAGGGTAAAAGCAGATCAGTAAAGAACCCAGCTGCCAGTGCAGCAGATTCCATCCCTGGGTTGGAAAGATCCCCTGGAGGAAGGTATGGCAGCCCACTCCAATATTCTTGCCTGGAGAATCCTATGGACAGAGGAGCCTGGTGAGCTACAGTTCATAGGGTTGCAAAGAGCTGGACATGACTGAAGTTACTTAGCACGCACACACGTATCAATAAAAAAGGTTATCTGTAAGGTGAAAGAAGAAAAACAAAAAAGATGACGAGAATAAGGATAGAATTAAATAAAACTGGAAAAAGTGTTCCATAAATATTAAAAGCAAAATGAAACAAATGACCCTAATAGTACATCATGTTGTTGATTTAGTCACATAGAGAATTATCTCAATTGCCTTTAAATCAACAGCAGTTTAAATAAAGATCCTTAGTGGTTTATATCAACGTTATGATATAATAAAAAATTTATATTTGGTGCATGAGTGCTTAGTGTATCTGAAACCTCATGGACTGCAGCCCACGATACTACTCTGTCCATGGAATTTTCCATGCAAGAATACTAGAGTGGGTTACCTTTTTCTACTCCAGGGGATCTCATCGACCCAAGGATCAAGCTTGCATCTTCTGCATTGGCAGCAGGATTCTTTACCCCTGAGCTGCCTGGGTACAGTTCTTAAATCTGTGGGCAATCCTAAGTGATGAGAGTCCCAAAGGTGTCTTTGTTATGTTAATAATGTTCCTCTTGGACCCTACCTTAGAATGGGATTTGGTTTCCAGGACCAGTTATGTGATGAAAGGGTTGAAACTTTTTGTATCACACCAGGGAGGGGAGGGGGCCTGGAGGTTGAACTAGTTGCCAGTGGCCAATGATTTAATTAATCATGCCCATGTAATGAAGCCTCCATAAAACCCCAAAAGGACAGATTCAGAAAGCTCCTGAGTTGCTGAACATGGGGAGATTTGGAGAGAGTGAGTCACTTGGGAAGGGCATAGATATTCCATGCCCTTTCCCCATACATTGCCCTGTACATCTGTTCCGTCTGGTTTTTCTCAAGGTGTATCCTCTTATAATTAACTGATGATCTAGTAAGCAAAAGTGAGTTAGGAGCCACTATAGCAAATGAATCAAACCTAAGAAGGGAGTCGTGGGAACCTTTGATTTATAGCCAGTTGGTCAGAAGTACAGATGATAACCTGGGCTTGTGACAGATGCCTGAAGGAGGCAGGGGGAAGCCTTATAGAACTGAGCCCATAACCTGTGGGATATGATACTATCTCTAGGTTTTAGTAGGAAATGGCAACTCCAGTATTCCTGCCTGGGAAATTCCATGGACAGAGGAGCCTGCTGGGCTACAGCACATGGGGTCACAAAGAGTTGGATATGACTGAGCATGCATACTAGGTATTATAGATAATGTTAGAGTTGAATTGTAGGACACCCAGTTGGTATCCAAGAATTTTTTATTGATGTTGTAACCACCCCTGAGAAGCACATTGGAATTTGAGCGAAGAACATTTACTATCTTACAGGTAAAAATAACTTCAAACAATTATGTTGATTTTGGTGGATATAGTAAAAGTATGTGGTTGGGTTTATAAGTGGAATTCTTATCTTTGAGAAATGTGTTCTGAAATATTGATGAAATTATATAATAGGAATAGTAATGGAAGAGATGTAAGGGAGTTACATTGGGTTGGCCAAAAAGTTCATTTGAGCTTTTCCATAACATCTTACAGAAAAACCTGAGTGAACGTCTTGGTTTTCTCAGCCTGTTCCAACAAAGTACCATGATTGTGTGGCTTTAAGCAACAGAAATTCCTTGTCTCACAGTTCTGTGGGACCATGCTTTCTCTGAAACTCCGGATAGGGCCCTTCCTTGCCTCTCCCTACCTTCTCACGGTGACCAGCAGTCCTTGCTCCTTGGGTTGCAGCTGCGTCGCTCCAGTCATGATTCTGCTGTTATTTGGTGTTCCCAGGGGTATCTTGATATGATCTTTCTGTGCTTCCCTGTGTCCAAATTTCCCAATTATAAAGACACCAGTCATATTAGATCCCACCCTAATTACCTCATCTTAACTTGATTGAATCTGTGAAGTTACTATTACCAAATAAGGTCATATTCTGAGTTACTGGAAATTAAGACTCCAACACATCTTTCTGGTGATACAGTTCTACCCATAACAAGGTAATAAATGTAACAGCATTTTAGTAATTATTGATGCTGGCTTAGCCTTTCATTGTACAATTCACTCTACTTTTGTACATGTTGAACATTTTCTGTAATACAAAGCTTTAAAAATTAGAATTACAAACAACAAAATTTTTAAAACAGCATTTCTCTTTTTTGTCAACATATAAGCATTATGGAATACATTTTCAGATGTGTAGTCCTATCCCCATTGTGGTATTATGTATAATTCTCAGCAAATAGCTACCTCAGTTCTCTGACTTTGGAAAGTCTTGAGACTTCAAATGCATGTGACATTTTTATAGGAATAATTTTGAATCTGACCACCTGTAGAATAATGTGGGGAACGATATAGGTCTGGAAAGTTGACTTGGGTTCGAAGATTTTAATGCTGCCTTTAGCCTTCACACTACCCCCATCCATCTAACCTATGGTGCATGAGTGCTTAGTGTATCTGAAACCTCATGGACTGCAGCCCACCATACTCCTCTGTCCATGGAATTTTCCATGCAAGAATACTAGAGTGGGTTACCTTTTTCTACTCCAGGGGATCTCATCGACCCAAGGATCAAGCTTGCATCTTCTGCATTGGCAGCAGGATTCTTTACCCCTGAGCTGCCTGGGTACAGTTCTTAAATCTGTGGGCAATCCTAAGTGATGAGAGTCCCAAAGGTGTCTTTGTTATGTTAATAATGTTCCTCTTGGACCCTACCTTAGAATGGGATTTGGTTTCCAGGACCAGTTATGTGATGAAAGGGTTGAAACTTTTTGTATCACACCAGGGAGGGGAGGGGGCCTGGAGGTTGAACTAGTTGCCAGTGGCCAATGATTTAATTAATCATGCCCATGTAATGAAGCCTCCATAAAACCCCAAAAGGACAGATTCAGAAAGCTCCTGAGTTGCTGAACATGGGGAGATTTGGAGAGAGTGAGTCACTTGGGGAGGGCATAGATATTCCATGCCCTTTCCCCATACATTGCCCTGTACATCTGTTCCGTCTGGTTTTTCTCAAGGTGTATCCTCTTATAATTAACTGATGATCTAGTAAGCAAAAGTGAGTTAGGAGCCACTATAGCAAATGAATCAAACCTAAGAAGGGAGTCGTGGGAACCTTTGATTTATAGCCAGTTGGTCAGAAGTACAGATGATAACCTGGGCTTGTGACAGATGCCTGAAGGAGGCAGGGGGAAGCCTTATAGAACTGAGCCCATAACCTGTGGGATATGATACTATCTCTAGGTTTTAGTAGGAAATGGCAACTCCAGTATTCCTGCCTGGGAAATTCCATGGACAGAGGAGCCTGCTGGGCTACAGCACATGGGGTCACAAAGAGTTGGATATGACTGAGCATGCATACTAGGTATTATAGATAATGTTAGAGTTGAATTGTAGGACACCCAGTTGGTATCCAAGAATTGTTTATTGATGTTGTAACCACCCCTGAGAAGCACATTGGAATTTGAGCGAAGAACATTTACTATCTTACAGGTAAAAATAACTTCAAACAATTATGTTGATTTTGGTGGATATAGTAAAAGTATGTGGTTGGGTTTATAAGTGGAATTCTTATCTTTGAGAAATGTGTTCTGAAATATTGATGAAATTATATAATAGGAATAGTAATGGAAGAGATGTAAGGGAGTTACATTGGGTTGGCCAAAAAGTTCATTTGAGCTTTTCCATAACATCTTACAGAAAAACCTGAGTGAACGTCTTGGTTTTCTCAGCCTGTTCCAACAAAGTACCATGATTGTGTGGCTTTAAGCAACAGAAATTCCTTGTCTCACAGTTCTGTGGGACCATGCTTTCTCTGAAACTCCGGATAGGGCCCTTCCTTGCCTCTCCCTACCTTCTCACGGTGACCAGCAGTCCTTGCTCCTTGGGTTGCAGCTGCGTCGCTCCAGTCATGATTCTGTTGTTATTTGGTGTTCCCAGGGGTATCTTGACATGATCTTTCTGTGCTTCCCTGTGTCCAAATTTCCCAATTATAAAGACACCAGTCATATTAGATCCCACCCTAATTACCTCATCTTAACTTGATTGAATCTGTGAAGTTACTATTACCAAATAAGGTCATATTCTGAGTTACTGGAAATTAAGACTCCAACACATCTTTCTGGTGATACAGTTCTACCCATAACAAGGTAATAAATGTAACAGCATTTTAGTAATTATTGATGCTGGCTTAGCCTTTCATTGTACAATTCACTCTACTTTTGTACATGTTGAACATTTTCTGTAATACAAAGCTTTAAAAATTAGAATTACAAACAACAAAATTTTTAAAACAGCATTTCTCTTTTTTGTCAACATATAAGCATTATGGAATACATTTTCAGATGTGTAGTCCTATCCCCATTGTGGTATTATGTATAATTCTCAGCAAATAGCTACCTCAGTTCTCTGACTTTGGAAAGTCTTGAGACTTCAAATGCATGTGACATTTTTATAGGAATAATTTTGAATCTGACCACCTGTAGAATAATGTGGGGAACGATATAGGTCTGGAAAGTTGACTTGGGTTCGAAGATTTTAATGCTGCCTTTAGCCTTCACACTACCCCCATCCATCTAACCTATGGCTAAGCCTTTAAAATCCCATTTTAGACATTTCTTCCCCAAACTTTTGACCACACCTGTATGCCTTCCCTGCTTGCACTCACTACTATCTGAGGGTAGTTTGGATGCTGTTCTAAGCTCAAATTTGTATCCATTTCTGTCTTGTGTTTTTTTTTGTATAAATTATCACATTGCAATGTGATTGCCTACTCGTTTTTTGTCTCTAATGCAAAACAGTGAACTCCTTCAAGAAGTTAACTGTTTCTTTTCATTACCAGATCTGGAATGTTTTGTGGATCATGTATCTAGGATAGAGCCTAACATTGTAGGTGCTTTTTAAATATTTGAAGAGTGAGTTAAATAAAGTACAATCAATGCTTTTTGAAATAGGAGTTCTATATAGTAAGAAGGTTAAATTTGGTAGGAAGTAATATTGGAAAGGTGAGAAACAGATCAAAGGATTAAATTGAAGGTCAGTAGCAATAGTCACTTGGAGAAGGAAATGGCAACTCACTCCAGTATTCTTGCCTGGAGAATCCCAGGGATGGGGGAGCCTGGTGGGCTGCCGTCTATGGGGTGGCACAGAGTCGGACACAACTGAAGCGACTTAGCAGCAGCAGCAGCAGCAATAGTCACTATAGAGTAAGAAGTTCCCAAACTTGGATGTATTAACGATGGTTGTTAGAAACATGTTAGTGATACAATTTACGGGAATTTGATGACTGACTAGGCATGGAATGCAGAGAGAGAAGGTTCCGAGATGAAACTAAGAATTTATGGCAAAGGAGCTGAAGAGGTTATGATATAATTCAGACCTAGGAAGCACAGAAAGAAAAGTTTGAAAGGAATGCACTGGTTTCAGATTTGGACAAACTGAATTTGAAGAAAAATACATAAATGGAAAATCTAGCAGGCAACTGGTAATAACCCTCTAAAGTGTTTTGAGAGTCAGTATAGTCATTGACATCATAGGTGTGGGAGTGGATGAAATCATGTGGGAAGAGAAGATTGAAGAGAGATGTGCAGAGATTCATAAGCACCAAGGGAAGAGAATCTAGACCTAATGACATGTTTTAGTTGGGGTGGTAGTCATTGGCAAAATCACCTGGTCTCTAAACTTCTGACCTAAGTTATAGCTTTGTTTATGACATAGCTCAGGCTCAGGCTTGACTCTTGAGAAGAGCAGAAGTTGAACTGCACTTAAGGAGACACATCTGTATACTTTTCAGAAACTTTAAACAGATCATAAAGAACAGTTAGGATGTCCACAATCCAGGACTCATGTCCCCTTCACCAGGAAACATGAATTTTGGACTAAGGTATTGACACTTGAAGTAGAGTGAAATGAATTTCCCGTTATTGGTATGGAACCTTGTAGCTGTAATTACTTCCATTAAAAAGTTTAAACTGCCCAAATCTGTTTTTCTATTCTCCTTTAAACAAAACTTTTCAAAAGCATTTCCATACTTGATGTTTCTCCCAGTGTTTCTTCTGTGCACTCCAGTGGGTCTTTATTCTTGTTCCATGAAAGTGAAGTGAAGTGAAGTCACTGAGTCATGTCCAACTCTTTGTGGCCCCATGTACTGTAGCCTACCAGGCTCCTCTGTCCATGGGATTTTCCAGGCAAGAATACTGGAGTGGGTTGCCATTTCCTTCTCCATGAAAAGTAGTTATTAAATCCCAGATAGTCTCCATCTTGGCACAATCGGGGTCAAGTTTTTAGTTCTTAACACACACAGTCAACTAGCAATTCCAGTTCTGTTAGTAGGTGGTAAGAATGCACCATATACCTCTGCCTTCTTTCTCACCTCCTTAACTACAGGAACCAAGTAATCTTCCGTGTTCCCTGCTTTTACTTGTGTGTCAACACTGTTCTCTACACAGTAGCAAATATGAGTGAGGATGTAATGGCTTGTGACTTCCAAGCATACACACAATAAAATTCCTGAGTCCTTACATGACCTGTTAGGCCTTATATGACTTGCCTTTACCTATTGCTTCACTATTATTTACCATTTTCTCTCTTGCTCAATGCACTCTAGTAGCTACACAGCCTCTTTGCTGTATCTCAGAAGTCACCACACTTTGATATTTGCTGTTTCCTTTGCCTAGAAGCTTTTGCTTCACACACCCATATGGTTGTCATTTATTTACTTATTGTCACACCTTCACACACACACACACACAAAAAAAACCAAGGTATAAGCTCATTAAAGACTGAAATTCTTAGTCATCACATTCTCTACATTCCCTAGAACTTTACCTGGCCCATAGTAGGCACTTAATAAGTATTTGGGAATGGAAAGGATGTCTCCAGCATTTGCAAAGATCACACACACACAGACAAAAACAAAAATGTAGGGCTCCAGAAATTGCATGTAGTTCAGCATACCCGGCAAGAAGCCAGGGGAAGGAGATGAGTTCCAGGCTGAACAAAGGTTAAATCATGACAAACTTTGTTCACCATGTTAAGTAGTCTATATCTTATAAGTTGAAGATAAGTTGGAGGATCTTAAGGAAATTTGCAGCATGGTAAAGTGTGAATTTTAGAAAGATTACTCTGTTACAATGTGGAGACTGAATTGGCAGAGATCAAGACTATACAAAAAAATGTTAATGACCAGATAACCATGATGCTATAATCACTCATCTAGAGCCAGACATCCTGGAATGAGTTCTCAAGTTGGCCTTAGGAAGCATCACTACAAACAAAGCTAGTGGATGTGATGGAATCCCAGTTGAGCTATTTCAAATCCTAAAAGATGATGTTGTGAAAGTGCTGCATTCAATATGCCAGCAAATGCAGAAAACTCAGCAGTGGCCAACAAATGTGGAAAACTCAACAGTGGCCACAGGACTGGCAAAGGGAAGTTCTCATTCCAATCCCTAAGAACAGCAATGCCAAAGAATGTTCACACTACCACACAATTACACTCATCTCACACGCCAGCAAAATAATGCTCAAAATTCTCCAAGCCAGGCTTCAACAGTATGTGAACCATGAACTTCCAGGTGTTCAAGCTGGATTTTAGAAAAGACAGAGGAACAAAAGATCAAATTGTCAACATCCACTGGATCATTGAAAAAGCAAGAGAGTTCCAGGAAAAACATCTACTTCTTCTTTATTTACTACATCAAAGCCTTTGACTATGTTCAGTTCAGTTCAGTCGCTCAGTCGTGTCCGACTCTTTGTGACCACATGAATCACAGCACGCCAGGCCTCCCTGTCCATCACCATCTCCCGGAGTTCACTCAGACTCACCTCCATCGAGTCTGTGATGCCATCCAGCCATCTCATCCTCGGTCGTCCCCTTCTCCTCCTGCCCCCAATCCCTCCCAGCA
>SJYX01011802.1:88425-111066 GCA_006410675.1 Oreotragus oreotragus
TGCTGCGATTCATGGGGTCGCATAGAGTCGGACATGACTGAGCAACTGAACTGAACTGAACTGATACAAATGTGGTTGTTTTAACAAGCAAATAGATTGTGAAAATATTTTGCAGTGCAAGAACATTGTAGCAATTTGGACATGAAGAAAGACTAAACCTAACTAAGGAAGCCTGCTCACAATAAACTGTGGAAAATTCTGAAAAAGATGAGAATACCAGACCACCTGACCTGCCTCTTGAGAAACCTATATGCAGGTCAGGAAGCAACAGTTGGAACTGGACATGGAACGACAAACTGGTTCCAAATAGGAAAAGGAGTACATCAAGGCTGTATATTGTCACCCTGCTTATTTAATTTCTATGCAGAGTATATCATGAGAAACGCTGGGCTGGAAGAAGCACAAGCTGGAATCAAGGTTGACCGGAGAATTATCAATAACCTCAGACATGCAGATGACACCACCCTTATGGCAGAAAGTGAAGAGGAACTAAAAAGTCTCTTGATGAAAGTGAAAATGAAGAGTGAAAAAGTTGGCTTAAAGCTCAACATTCAGAAAACGAAGATCATGGCATCTGGTCCCATCACTTCATGGGAAATAGATGGGGAAACAGTGGAAACAGCGTCAGACTTTGTTTTTTGGGGCTCCAAAATCACTGCAGATGGTGATTGTAGCCATGAAATTAAAAGACACTTACTCCTTGGAAGGAAAGTTATGACCAACCTAGACAACATATTATAAAGCAGAGACATTACTTTGCCCACAAAGGTCCAGCTAGTCGAGGCTATGGTTTTTCCAGTGGTCATGTAAGGGTGTGAGAGTTGGACTGTGAAGAAAGCTGAGCGCTGAAGAATCGATGCTTTTGAGCTGTGGTGTTGGAGAAGACTCTTGAGAGTCCCTTGGACTGCAAGGAGATCCAACCAGTCCATTCTAATGATCAGTCCTGGGTGTTCATTGGAAGGAATGATGCTAAAGCTGAAACTCCAATACTTTGGCCACCTCATGCGAAGAGTTGACTCATTGGAAAAGACTCTGATGTTGGGAGGGATTGAGGGCAGGAGGAGAAGGGGATGACAGAGGATGAGATGGCTGGATGGCATCACTGACTCGATGGACATGAGTTTGAGTAAACTCCGGGAGTTGGTGATAGACAGGGAGGCCTGGCGTGCTGTGATTCATGGGGTCACAAAGAGTCTGACACAACTGAGTGACTGAACTGAACTGAACTGAACTGAAGGAATCCTGATTACATCAGAGTAAGTTCTCCAGAAGCAATGATCCCTGAGTCAGGTTTTGAAAGAATAATAGCTATCCAGAGGTTGAGATAAGCCTTCCAAATAAGAGGAAAGGTAGAGGTGGGTAATACTGTGACATCTCTGTGGAAATTCAAGTATAAAACTAATGATCAAGAGAATGGCAGATGTTAAAGTTTGAGTAGAAGGCAAGAAACAAGATAACAAAAGCCCTGTTTGCCATGCAAGAAGTTTAGATTTTACCCTGAAATTGATAGTTAAAGATGTTAAGCAAGGGACATTGTTTTGGCAACAGTGTGTAGAGAATGTATCTAGGATTTATGCAAGCTGTGTAGACTGATGCCTAGAAATCTGAGCTATGATAATTCAAGTGATAGATGAATAAGAGTCCAAACTAAATCAGGAACAGCACATTTGGAGAATAGGATATAATATATTAGAACAAATAAAATGGTGTTCAGAAGCAAATAAATGAGGTTGGTGGGTGAGAAGAAAGCTAAGATAGCAAGTAAGTTTGACAGGTATCCTGTATATAGTGAATATGTCTTGAATGGACTGATTTTGAACTGCATCTTGTATCGGTCTTTTTTACATCTCCCTTAATGTAATTAGTTGTATTTTTTTCCCCAATAATGAAAATTGAGCAGTTAGAGCTGTATTTCTGTTTCAATAATTGGCACTTAAATTACTTAAATAGCAATGCTAGCTGAAAATTGGACCTCCATAGAGATCTGAACAATTCTTTATAGTCTCTCCTATATTTTTTGCTGAGAAAAGACCAAAATTGGAGGGGTGGGGGATGGGGGTGGCATATGTGCTAAACTTAGTCACATCTCGCTCTTTGCAACCCCACGTGCACAATTCTGCACTTATGCATAATTCAGCACAGACAACATCTTGACATTCTACTGACCCCAGAGTAATTATTGTGAAATTGTTGCATTACTTGAGCATTTAAACATTTAAGGAGTTAAAGAGTTTCTGTGATTTTGTTTGCATTTTATAATCTTCAATTTTCTAGCATTCAAAAACTTGTTTGGACTTCCTGGTTTAGCTTCTATGCTGTGAACAGCTTGAAAGTGATCACTCACATCCTTACAAGAATAAGTTGGACAGGCTGAAAATCATTGACTTTCCTTTTATATTCCTGAGAACTGAGATTGCTGGGCAAATTGCAACACTGGTATGCAAAATCTGGAATGACAGGCATACCTGTATTCCAGAGAAATACAGATCTGCCTACCTGGAACAGAAACTACAGGAACCACGAAAGGTTAGAAATATTAAATGCTCATTTTGATAAATTGCCAAAGGTTGAATGTGGACTGTCTTGAGAGTGAAAAATTCCTTGGGGGCTACAGTCTTAAGAGGTCACCCACATTTCCACTGCCATTAGATTCAGAAACTCCGATGGATTTGCGTGGTGGTGACCTGAGAAATATTCCCTCAGTGCTCTAAGAGATGAAGGATAACCATTGTGAAACACATCTAGAGTTCACCAAAAATGTCTACTCTCCTGGGGAAAAGAGTTTACCAGAGTCTTATGCTAGCTGAGATAAGGACTTTGCTCCTACTTTAGCCCCATCTAACCTTCCTGTCTCACTAAGGAGCAGGGAAAAATAAACATGGAGTTGGGGGGTGGGGGGTTATTCAAGGAAAAAGATTAGGAATGCTACAATCAGAGGAGGGAGCACAGGGCAAGGAACTTGGGAGAAAGCTGTACCACTGGATAAATATTTGTCGTAGACAGTCCCACCAAGACTGAGATTTAATTGGAAAATTATAGACTCCACCACACCCTGACCCCCAGCCCAGAACTTGCCATCACACCAGCAACTCTGGCTTACAGCAGAAAGAGCTACAAGATACAGACTCTCTTTGAGGAGTGTTCCCCTTGCAATGTACAAGACCTGGGTTCGATCCCTAGGTTGGGAAGATCCCCTGGAGAAAGGAAAGGCTACCGACTCCAGTATTCTGGCCTGGAGAATTCCATGGACGGTATAGTCCATGGTGTTGCAGAGTTGGACACAGTTGAGTGACTTTCACTTCCACTTCAGGAGTGTTTAGTGTTTTGTCAATAGTGGGGACAAAGACAAGGATACTAGAGGAATTTGAAGACTCTGGCACCTGTAGTTGCCCAACTCCTAACCAAGTTAACATAAATCTGGGATAAAAAATTATGACCGTGTGGGATTTATCCCAGAAATTGAGGATATGTACAACATAAGAAAATCAATATAGTGCACGGCACTAGTAGAATGAAGGCAAAACACACACACAACCACCTTGATGCAGGAAATTTCCTTCTATTCCTTAACATGATAAAGTACATTATGAAAAATCCACAGCTAATCTGAGAAAACCTTGCAATTAATGTTTGGGGTTTGGGGACACTTAAAGACACCATGAAACCTATCTGGAACTAGGTATAACTCTTGTTCTGATATCAGATGCCCTAAATATCAAACCTGGGTTTGGGCAAACTACAATTTTCCTTGACAACCTGGTGTCCCTTTAGTGCTAAAAGCTTTAGCAAGTGGATGCTGTCTTCCTGTGAAGAGGCCTGAGGACAGCAAAAAAGCAAATCATCCACACATTGCAACAAAGTAGAATTTCTCTTTATATTATCTAGGTCAGCCTTGAGGATTTGTGAGAAATAAGAACTCTCAGTAAAACCCTGAGGCATTACTGTCCAGGTGAACTGGCTTTATTCCAAGATGAGGCAAAAATGATACACAATAGTCCATCAGCTGAAATATTAAAAAATGTACTGCATAAATTGAATTACAGTGGAACAGTTAAACATCCAGTGGGAATGGATGTTAGTAAAATATGAGGGTTAAGAACAACAGGGTGTGGCAGGATAACAACACTGTTTATTGTTCTGAGGTCCTCAGCAAACCTCCACCCTCAGCCCTCAGGTTTTCTCATTAGTAAAATAGGGATATTACAGGAGCTATTCCAAGAAATGGGTCTTTGAGACTTTTAATGTCCTATCATGGGCTTTATGCCATGAAAGGATTCTTTACTTATAGGATATTGCTTAATTCTGGGAAGAGGTTTTGAGGGATCTATTTGAATCAATGGACAGTACACTGTGGATTTTGTCAATATCAATTGGCACTTTTGTCTATAAGGAGGGTAGTAGTTGATTTAATAAAGATAAGCCAGTGTTTCCAGAATCGGCTCAGAGACAGAGCTGATAAAAGATGTCAAAAAGGAGAGCCAGTGGGTGGTGGCCCTTGCTGGGGACCCTCCAGTGGACACAAGGGGACAGCAGTGGCTCTTAGTCCAGCACATGCTTATTGAGGCAAGTCAAAGGATTTAATATGAAGCTAAGAAGCAGATAATGCCAGAAAGCAAGCAGTAGTTGGTATACACTTAGTGAGTGGGGCAGCATTTCCTTCTCCTACTGCTGCTGAGATGGCAGAAATTGGTCAAATTCAGTAGGAAATAGAATACACCAACGGTCAGTAAGTGAGGGTCCTGGAAAAATGAAAGATAACACCAACAAATGCTGACCTGGAACAAGGATTCCAAGAAGGAGTTTCAAATGCTAGTGTGATTATGCAGCTTCCAGAGAGAATTATAGCAGGAAATAATGAACATTCCATTTTCAAGACCAGCAGATTTCAAGACCAGACCTTACACAGTCAACTCCCTTTAAGCCTAAGGAACTGAAAACACCACCTCCTGTACTTAACCTAAGTGAAAGACCACTAGATTTTCTGGATTTAGAAGGACCTCCTCCATCCCCTCAAAATGAAGAAATCCATGCAGTTGGCAGGCTAAAGCTCTCTATGAGTGAAAATGCTGTTCACCAAAATAGACAGCTGGTTAGAACTGACTCCATGTATGGCTTTTCAAATATATATGCAATGACTGAAGGAACTTCAGGAGACATGACAGTTGTAGATACAGCTTCATTATGACTACAGATAAATAAATATCTGCAGCTTCTGGAAAAGGAGAATAAAGAACATGCTAAAAATAAATGGTCATGTATACTGTAGCATTCTGGCTGCTTAATAGCTGGCTCTGGTTTTGCTGCTAGAGGTAACCTCAACTCAGAAATGCTGTCTCAATAGCTGAAAATATAAAGAATTTGCAAACCAAACAAAAAAAAAGATGTCAAAGAGTCACTTAATTCATCTGGTTGGCTGCTTTGATGACTACTGTCAAATTCCAGAATTATTTTCCCTTTTCAGAAGAAAGCAACTTCAGCATGATACTACTTTAAGAAGAATTATCAGCATAATATATAAAAGGGGGCCGAGGAACTAAGGAGAAAAGAGTGTGTGTCTCTCAAAGGGCCCAAACAAAAGGGAATCGGTTCACAGCCACGAATCTCTTGTGACTCTCATTAGCTGCTGCTGCTGCTAAGTCACTTCAGTCGTGTCCGACTCTGTGTGACCCCATAGACGGCAGCCCACCAGGCTCCCCATCCCTGGGATTCTCCAGGCAAGAATACTGGAGTGGGTTGCCATTTCCTTCTCCAATGCATGAAAGAGAAAAGTGAAAGTGAAGTCGCTCAGTCTGTCCGACTGTTAGCGACCCCATGGACTGCAGCCCACCAGGCTACTCCGTCCATTGGATTTTCCAGGCAAGAGTACTGGGGTGGGGTGCCATTGCCTTCCCCGGACTCTCATTAGGGATCCCCATTATTTAAGCTCAAGGAAGGGACTGCTTTCTAGTAGTGGGGTTGAGCATCAAGAGTAGCTCAGATGGACTAGAAGAGATCCATCTCAAATCTGGAGGAATGGTTCTCCAAGCTGATTAAGAGGGAGGATTGAGAAAAGCCCCTACAGTTCCTTGGAGCCCCACAACTGGGAATTGGGAAGAAGTTGGAAAGCCTGGTTAGAGGGCTGATGGTAACTGAAGTGCTTGAGTCTGTTAACAATCTCTTTTCCAGTGTCCTCTTTGCACTAAAAACAGAGGCTAGGAAGGCTTTTGTTTCTTTTAGGAAATTTTATTTGCTGAAATTTAAGATTAAGAATTTTGGCAGTTTTCCTTTTAGGTGACTCATCCAGAGTGTGAGAGAGCTGGTTTATCAGATTAACTAAATCTGGAGTGGACAGTTTCCCATTATACCCTGTTCCTTTTTACTAGATCCTTGTTCAGACCATTAATAATCAGAGTTAAATCTACATAAGTGGGATCAACATCTGAAAGGAGACCAGAATTTTCTTTAAAATAACCTGAAGTTGAATATAATAGCGATGAACAGATTCATCAGATGTTTGTATGTAAGCATGAGTTTTGTTCCTTTATTCCAATCATTAAGCTTTGGAAAAGTGCTAGGAATTGCCCAATAAAGTCATCTAGGGATTTCTTGGGCCTGATGGTATAAGTTAGAAGGTTGCTCTCCTGGTTCTAATTCTAGACTTTTCAGGACTTTCCCAATCAGAAATTTTCATTCAATGCTAGAAACGGCCTTCACCAACAAGCTTATGATCTAACTGATATAGATCAACTGATTTAAATTCCTTAGCAAATCTGTGAGGATCTTTGTTTACTTTGAGAAACACTTTGAATAATGCTTACAGATCAGTTTTAGTCCAAAGAACATAAAAATTTACAAGTTTAACCTCTGGATTCTCAGAAGGCTTACTTAATTCAAAGGGACAGGTTCTGAGGGATTCAGAAGAAAATGGGATGAGCAGAACTTCAGGAGGAAGGGGAAGTTCAGTGAGAAAATTAGTGTGGGGAAACTGAGGGTACAGAGGAGGAATAGGCAGTATAAAGGGGGAAGGGAAAAGGTGACCCTGGAGGCGGGGTCTGAGCACAAGTCCCCGGGAGAGGGGAGCAAGACAGTGCTAGAGGCAGAGCCTGAGACAAAGAGGCTGGGGGAGAAGAACGTGGGTCTTCAGGAGCTATTTTCTCTCTCTTTAATCATTTGTTTGCCTCAGTTAATCTTAAAAATCTTATTTTGCAGAGACGCAATTTTAGAACACCTGATCACCACCCTACGCTGGGTCATTTGCCCCTTCCAACACAAACACAGGGCTCTACCATGTCAGGTTCTTAGCTGTGTGCAGTAGAGGGTTGTGGTTTGTTTGTTTGTTCTCATCTCTCCTGTAGCATTTATGAGGACAGGAAATTGAGCTCAGAGCCCCACTGAGGTAAATTCTATTAGCTGTTGCTTGATTTCAAGTTTCTTGTTTCTATGTCCAGATTCAGAGTCTAAATGAGTATATCTGATTCCAGAAGAGCAGTGAGGAGGCTGCAAATGGAAGCAACTGTTATTTTCTGGGAAGACCATGTTATTTCTTTTGGGGAAACTCCTAAAACATAAGATAGAGGCTCAGACACCAAGAAACGGAAAGGATGGATGATGGGTTCTAGAGGGCCCTGCATACTTCAACTTATACAAAGAGAAAGCACTGGAGACCATGCGTGCCATCTGCCCTGGGATTTCCACTCTAATGTGCTGTGCTTACTCACTCAGTCATGTCTGACTCTTTGTGACCCCACGGACTGTAGCCTGCCGGGCTCCTCTGTCCGTGGGGATGCTCCAGGCAAGAATACTGGAGTGTGTTGCCATGCCCTCCTCCAAGTGATCTCCCAACCCAGGGATTGAACTCAGGTCTCCTGCATTGCAGGCAGACTCTTTACAGTCTGAGCCACTAGGGAAGTCCTTCCACTCTAATAGTGTACTTTATAGTTGTTGATGCCACAAAGCATGTGTTCGACTTGACAGTCAGCTAGACTGCCACAGGGAGTTGCCATCTAGGTGAAAGCAGACACCAGCTTGGCATTTTAAGCAGATCTGAGAGGACTGGATAGGAGACATTGATCTTGGTCCAGAGAAGGCGAAAGTGGAACCAGCAAAAAGTGGACTACACCAGCTTAAACGATGGGTAAGCAAAATGTGATATACCCATACATCATATATTGTTCACTCATAAAAGACACAGAGGGACCAACACTGCAGTATGGATGAACCTTGAAGACATTATGCTGAGTGAAAGAAGCTAGTCCCAAAAAAGCCAATATTATACGATTCCATTTATATGAAATGTTAAATAGAGCAAATCTGTGGAGACAGAAAGTGGATTAGTGATTGTTTAAGGCTGGAGGTGGGAGGAAGAAGTGACACTATTTCTTTTTGTTTTTTTGTTTATATATAGTCTCAGTATGTGAAGATACCACTTTTCTTTATTTTTTTTTAAAATGTAAATGAAATATTTATTTCAACTAAATAGCAAAGAATGTCAGACTACATATAAAAGCCATATTCAACTATATGCTTCCAATAAAAGATGCACTTTTTTCTTTTTATTTTTTTATTGAAGGATAACTGCTTTACAGAATTTTGTTATTTTCTATCAAACCTCAATATGAGTCAGCCACAGGTATACATAGATCTCCTCCCTTTTGAACCCCCCACCCATCTCTCTCCCCATCCCATCCCTCTAGGTTGATACAGAGCCCTTGTTTGACCTTTCTGAGCCACACAGCAAATTCCCATTGGCTATTTTACATACGGTAATGTAAGCTTCCATGTTACTCTGTCCACACATCTCACCCTCTCCTCCCCTCTCCCCGTGTCCGTAAGTCTATTCTCTATGTCTGTTTCTCCACTGCTGCCCTGTAAACAGATTCTTCAGCACCATTTTTAAGATTCTGTATATACGCATTAGAATATGATATTTATCTTTCTCTGACTTCACTCCATATAATAGATTCTAGGTTCATCTACCTCAAAAGGTGTGGCTGAGTAATATTCCATTGTGTATATGTACACAACTTCTTTATCCATTCATCTGTCGATGGACATCTAGATTGCTTTCATGTTCTAGCTATTGTAAATAGTGCTGCAGTGAACAATGGGATACATATGTCTCTTTCATTTTTGGTTTCCTTACAGGGTATATGCCTAAGACTGGGATTGCTGGGTCATATGATGGTTTTATTCCTAGTTTGTTAAGGAAGCTCCGTACCTCTTCCATAGTGGCTGTACTGTATCAATTTATATTCCCACCAACAGTGCAAGAGCATTCCCTTTTCTCCAGGGAAGTTTACATCATTTGTAAGAGGAGAGTCTTCCATGTCTTTGTTTTTCTCTGCCCAATCAATCTGCTTTGTTCTTTGACTCAGGGCCCTTCCCTCTGTGCATGCACATCCTTTAGCCAAGATGAAATTTCGCACAAGGGCCTTTGGAAGTTAGTAAAACTTATTATGGTTTGGCTCAAACAGTTGTGATACCAGTTTGTGCTCAGTTTTGCCCCTCCCTTTTTGATCCCACAGAACCTTTCTGCACATGTGCAGTCAAGGTCTCCCTGACCCCAACGATGAGAAATAGGTGACCCTCGATCTTTTACCCAGGCAGTGCTTAATCCCTGTCTGTCCCTGTCATTATTGTTATCTTAAAGTGTCCACAAGAGACAAAGTCCAGCTATTTACCCTGTTCTTGTTGTTATTTCTATCTTGAAGTATAAACAGGAGGCTGGCTGTAAACTTCTGATCTGGAGTCCATCTATTCTCTGCCTCAAGAAATATGAACAAGAGGCTAGTTGTAAATGTCTGCCCTGGAGCCCATCTATCTCCTGCCTCAGGTCCACACAGAAATGCACATAAGGAAGGACCACAGTTTTTAAACATAAAATCCAGGGTCCCTGTGGTTGAGGGAGGCAGGGGCAAATGCTCCTTCAAAATATTTAGGTAACTGGGATCCTATTTCCCAGAAGTTTTTCTCTAGAGTAGAAGAACAATTTACAAAAAGCCCTAAAAGCTCAAAAACCCTGCAGGCATTAACACCAGCCAGTTTCCAGGGCACAGCCCAGTCCTGAAAGACTCAGGTTGAATGCTTAACAGCACAGTCCCTGTTCCAAAAGGAATCAAGCTGAAAGTGAGGGAATTCCAGTTGGAACAGCTTGATTTCAAGTCAGGTCAATGTGCCAAAAGACTACTTGAAGATAAACAAGGCTTTAATCAGAAAGGACAAAACTTTAATATCCTGAATAAAACCTGGAGATCCACAAAGCAAAGAGGGCAACTCAGATCCAGGAGAAAGACTTAAACTTCAAACCCCGGGGTCCCTAAGAAAAGCATCAAGCATCAGTGAGCTCAGTGCTGGTATCACAACTGTTTGAGCACCCACCTTCCAGTTGTTGGAGGTCTCCTCTGGATCCCTATGTGGGCCAAAAATGCTGACCTTAAATAGACTGACAGTTATTTCTCCAGCAAAAATGGGTTTGTTTAAGGTCATCAAAGAATTGCAATTTGGCATCAGCAACCATGGCAAGCCACATGCAATCTTTTGCAATAAAGAGAGAACTTATTTATTGGGGGTGGGGGGTGTGGAGAAGGAAAGAGTTCAAACTATAGTAGCTTCTCATTGATTGCACTGTAACCATTTTCATTGACTAAACTGCCAGGCAAAAGAAAGTCTTTCACGTTCCACCATGGTTGTAGGGTGTTAGAGCTCCCCCTTCTGGCCTCCTGCCTCCACTTTTATCAACAGTTGAGATTTCTGTGTATTAGTTTTTACAGGCATCATCTTTTGATTATTACTAGGTCTTCTCAATCCTGAACCAGTCAGTTGTTCTATACAAGGTTCTGTTTCCTCATGCCCCACATATAGGAACTAAAGAACCTCTTGATGAGGGTGAAGGAGGAGAGTGGGAAAAGCTGGCTTAAAACTCAACATTCAAAAAACTAAGATCATGGCATCTGGTCCCATCACTTCATAGCAAATAAAAGGGGAAATGGTGGAAGCAATGACAGATTTCCTCTTCTTGGGCTCTAAAATCACTGTAGAATAGTGACTGCAGCCATGAAATTAGAAGACCATTGCTTTCTGGAAGGAAAGCTATGACAAACCTAGACAGTGTGTTAAAAAGCAAAGACATCACTTTGCTGACAAAGGTCCATATAATCAAGGCTGTGGTCTTTCCAGTAGTCCTATATGGATATGAGAGCTGGACCATAAAGAAGGCAGAGTGTCAAAGGATTGATGCTTTCAAACTGTGGTGCTGGAAAAGACTCTTGATAGTCCCTTGGACAGTAAGGAGATCAAACTAGTCAATCTTAAAGGAAATCAATCCTGAATACTCGGAAGGACTGATGCTGAAGCTGAAGCTCCAATACTTTGGCCACCTGATGTGAACAGCCAACTCACTGGAAAAGACCTTGATGCTGGGAAAGATTGAAGGCAGAAGGAAAAGATGGCATCAGAGGATGTGATGGTTGGATGGCATTCAAGGGACATGAACTTGGGCAAACTCCTGAGTGATGGTGAGAGAGAGGGCAGCTTGGTGCGCTGCAGTCCATGAGGTCTCAAAGAATCGGACTAGACTCAACAACTGAATGACAACAGGCCTCCTGTTCCTCCTGGCAAATTTGCAACAGATGCTTCTTCCTTCACAGTTTCTTTGACAATATAACATGCTGCTGTTGCTAAGTCGCTTCAGTTGTGTACAAGGCAAACAATATGAGAATTGCATCCCTTGTCCAATATTGCTTTCTAGGAGGAGATTATGAGTTTTGTGAGAACTCACTTGACTGTGTGGCCAACTTATGGCTCCATTCACTAGTCCTTAAGGTGAAATATCCTTCAAGAAGGTCAAGACATTTGGGCTTGTTTGGGAATCCCCAGGTGATGCATGGGGCTCTGCCAGAGCCCTTGGTTGTGTGCTAAGGATGTGTTGGTAGGCCACTTAGGCAGGTGTAGTCACTGGCATCATGTCAAGACGTGATTGTAGCACTCCAACCTGGGCTCAGTGGCCCTTCCCCATGCTGCTGCTGCTGCTGCTGCTAAGTCACTTCAGTCGTGTCCGACTCTGTGTGACCCCATAGACGGCAGCCCACCAGGCTCCCCATCCCTGGGATTCTCCAGGCAAGAATACTGGAGTGGGTTGCCATTTCCTTCTCCAATGCATGAAAGAGAAAAGTGAAAGTGAAGTCGCTCAGTCTGTCCAACTGTTAGCGACCCCATGGACTGCAGCCCACCAGGCTCCTCCATCCATCGGATTTTCCAGGCAAGAGTACTGGGGTGGGGTGCCATTGCCTTCCCCGCCTTCCCCATGGGACCTACTCATTGTGCCCTGAAGAAGATGCCCAGGGGCTCCAGATGTCCCAAAGGTGCCAAGTTCTTCAGTGGCTCTCCAGAGATCAGGCAGAAGAAGCAGACCCAAACTCATCAAGGGCTCTAGGGGCTGCCACTGGGGTTTTCATCTAAGGGCAGGGGGCTTCCTGGGATGGAGTGACCCTAACCCTCATTCATTCTCTCTCCATCCCCCATCTGCCACAGGATGCTAGCAATAACATTGCACTGTGAGAGAGTATAGAAGTCTCTAGGAGTCTCAGTAGAATACGACGATGCTCTGTTTGCATGATGACCCAGAGGTCAAGGGCATCTGTCACCCCACACCCCCCTCAGAAACCAATCAGAGGAGTTATTGTGTCCCAGCTTTTAGAATGTGCTCAGGAGCACCTGACTTACGCTCATAATTTCCTCTAATTATCTTGTACAAAGGAAAGAATATATTTATAGCTGATATATAAGGCCCTTGTCCAAGTCGGTCAACAGTGTCTTCTCTGGATATGCTTCTATTGATCAATTCACTCTTGTTTTGTTGGGACTGAAGTATTTTACTTTTGAACTAAGGCAAATGCTGTAAACTTTTTTTTTTTAATTTGTATATTATACCTCATAGGAAGAAGGTTGTCACCCCCAAAATAACCATTGAATTTGGGAAAAGAATTTACTTTTTTTTTTTTTACTAATTTCAGGGAAAAAATAAGACAGGACTATAATTTTTTTAATCTCCATTGCACTTTTGCCTCTAGATTTCTTCCTATACATCAACAGGGCATCTTCATCCCACTTCAGGATCTAAGCATATAATATCCCCTGTCCTTGGAATGTTCTCCAAAAAGAAAGTTTTGGGGGGTCAACTTGTTTGTTTTTTAAATTTTTATTGGAGTGTGGTCAGGAAGATGCCCTGGAGGAGGAAATGGCAACCCATTCCAGTATTCTTGCCTGGAGAATCCCATGGACAGAGGAGCCTGGCGGGCTACAGTCCATAGGGTCACAAAGAGTCGGACATGACTGAAGCGGCTTAGCACACATGTAGTTGATTTACAATGTTGGGTTAGTTTCAGGTGTACAGCAAAGTGAATTATTTATACATATATCCATTTATCTTTTAGATTCTTTTCCCATATAGGTCATTACAGAGTATTGAGTAGAGTTCTTTGTGCTATATACTAGGTCCTTATTAGTTATCTATTTTATGTAATGTAGTGTGTATTTTTCAACCCCAGTTTCCCAAATTACCCCTCCCCCTCCACCCTCAGTAACCAAAAGTTTGTTTCTACATCTGTGACTCTATTTCTGTTTTGTAAATAAGTTCTTTTGTAACATATTTTAGATTCCACATATAAACAGTATCACATGATATTTGTCTTGCTCTGTCTGACTTACTTCACTCAGTAGGACAATCACATCCATGTTGCTGCAAATTGCATTATTTCAATCTTTTCATGTCTGAATATTAATATTATTACAATGTACCAATTTACATTTCCACCAACAGCGTAGGAGGAGGGTTCCCTTCTCTCCACACCCTCCCCAGGATTTATTGTTTGTGGATTTTTTGATGATATCCATTTTGACTGGTGTGAGGTGATATCTCATTATAGTTTTGATTTGCATTTCTCTAATAATTAGTGATGCTGAGCACCTTTTCATGTGACTTTGGCCTTCTCTATGGCTTCTTTGGAGAAATGTCTATTTAGGTTTTCCACCCATTTTTTTCATTGGGTTGTTTTCATGATGGGCCGTCTCATAAGCTGTTTGTAAGTTTTGGAGTCACATCAGTTCAGTTCAGTTCAATTGCTCAGTCGAGTCTGACTCTTTGTGACACTATGGACTGAAGCATGCCAGCCTTCTCTGTCCATCACCAACTCCCAGAGCCTGCTCAAACTCGTGTCCATCAAGTCAGTGATGCCATCCAACCATCTCATCCTCTGTTGTCCCCTTTCTCCTCCTGCCTTCAATCTTTCCCAGCATCAGGGTCTTTTCCAATGATTCGGTTCTTCACATCAGATGGCCAAAGTATTGGAGTTTCAGCTTCAACGTCAGTCCTTCTAATGAATATTCAGGATTGATTTCCTTTAGGATGGACTGGTTGGATCTCCTTGCAGTCCAAGGGACTCTTAAGAGTCTTCTCCAAAACAGTTCAAAAGCATCAGTTCTTCAGCCTTCAGCTTTCTTTATGGTCCAACTCTCACATCCATACATGAAACATTGGAAAAACCATAGCTTTGACTAGACAGACTTTTGTTGGCAAAGTAACATCTCTGCTTTTTGATATGCTGTCTAGGTTCATCATAGCTTCTCTTCCAAGGAGCAAGTGTCTTTTAAAGAATTTCATGGCTGCAGTCACCATCTGCAGTGATTTTGGAGCCTGAGAAAATAAAATCTGTCACTCTTTCTGGTCACATCATTTGCAATTATTTTCTTCCAGTCTGTGGGTTGTCTTCTCATTTTGTTTAGTTTCCTTTGCTGTGCAAAAGCTTTTGAGTTTAAGTAGGTCCTATTTGCTTATTTTTGTTTTTATTTCCATTATTCTGGGAGAAAGATTGAAAAGCATATTGCTGTGAACTATGTCAGAGAGTGTTGTGCCTATGTTTTCCTCTAGGAGTTTTATAGTGTCCCATCTCACATATAAGTCTTTATTTTAAGCTTATTTTTGTGTAGGCTGTTAAAAAATGATCTAATTTCAGTTTTCACATGTAGCTGTTGAGTCTTCCCAGAACGATTTGTTAAAGAGACTATCTCCAATATTGTGTAGTCTTGCCTTCCTATCCTAATTTAATTGGCCATAGAGCATGGATTTATTTCTGAGCTTTCTATCCTGTTCCATCAATCTCTATTTGGTTTTGTGCCAGTACTATACTGTTTTGACAGTCTCTTCAACAAGAGGTGCTGTGAAAACTGGATAGCTACATGGCAAAGAATGAATTTAGAACACTTTGGGACACCACACACAAAGGCAAACTCAAAATGGATTCAAGATCTAAATGTAAGACCAGAAACTATAAAACTCTTGGAGGAAAACATAGGCAGAACACTCTCTGACATAAATCACAGCAATCTCCTCTATGATCCACCTCCTTTAAGTAATTAAAGCAATTAAATTAAAGTAATTAAAGAAATATCCTCTATGATCCACATCCTAAAGAAATTAAAAAATAAACATATGGGACCTAATTAAACTGAAAAGCTTTTGCACAACTAAGGAAACTATAAGAAAGGTGAGAAGACAACTCTCAGAATGGGAGCAAATGAAACAACTGACAAAGACTTAATCTCCAAAATATATAAGCAGCTCAATACCAGAAAAACAACCTAATCAGAAAGTGGGCAGAAGACCTAAACATTTATCCAGAGAAGACAACAGATGGCTAATAAACACATGGAAATAATGCTCAACATTATTAGAGAAATGCAAATCAAAATCACAATGAGGTATCGTCTTACACTGGTCAGAATGGCCATCATCAAAAAGTCAACAAACAATAAACGCTGGAGAGGGAGTGGAGAAAAGGAAACTCTCTTACACTGTACACATGTACCCCAGTGTTCACTGCAGCACTATTTACAATAGCTAGGACATGGAAGCAACCTAGATGTCCATCGGCAGATGAATGGATAAGGAAGTTGTGGTGCATATACACAATGGGGTATTACTTAGCTATAAAAATGAATGCATTTGAGTCCGTTCTAAGGAGGTGGATGAACCTAAGTAAGTCAGAAAGAGAAACACAAATATCATATATTAATGCATATATGTGGAATCTAGAAAGATGGTACTTATGACCCAACATGCAGGACAGCAAAGAAGACACAGGCATAAAGAACAGACTTTTGGACACAATGGGAGAAGGAGAGGGTGGGATGATTTGAGAGAATAGCACTGAAGCATATGTATTACCGTATGTAAAATAGATAGCTAGTGGGAATCTGACATATGACCTACAGAACCCAAAGCTGGTGCTGTGTGACAGCCTGGAGCGTGGGGTGGAGAGGGAGGTGAGAGGGGTGTTCAAGAGGGAAGGGACACATGTATGCCTGTGACTGATTCATGCTGATGAATAGCAAAAACCATTACAATACTGTAAAGTAATTATCCTCCATTAAAGTAAATAAAATTTTGAAAATTATATAGCTTAAAATTTCCAAGAAAAAAAAAATTGTAAGGAGAATAGGTCAAGTGCCAAGGTCTCAAATGCCAGCCAAGAGCCGAGATGAAAGTAGGTCTTTCTGAAAAGAGCAGCTTCAGGCCTGCTATATTAACACTTTTTTGCACATTGGTCTACTTAGTTTTCTATTATTGAGCTTGTTTTTATAGTTTATATTTACCTGGAAAATAATCTTTGGCTTGGGCTTTTACATTAACTGTTATATTGTTGTCCCATTAAATTCCATTTTTGTTCCTCATATAGTATGTGTCTCATTCCTAAAAATCACTCCAGTGTAAAGCTTACTTGTTAGTCTTTCCAAAGAATAAGATCTTAGTTTTATTCTTTGACTTAATTTTTTTGTTTTTCTTTAACCTGTGCTTTGTCTTTATTGATTACTTCATGTTTTACTTTGCTAGTTTTCCCTCTTATACAGTTGAACACCAAATTGAAAAAAATACAAAACTGTAAAACCCATTAACAACTTTTACAGCAAAAAAAAAATTTTAAGAGCTGTCCTCTCATTGATAACATTGTTTAAAAAAATAAAAAACAGTGAAGTCACAAAAAAAAAAAAAAAAGCCCAAAAAAGTATTATTAAATACACTGTGAAAAAGGCACTTCTTTATAGTATGTGAGCTGGAACAAGAAGGCAGAGCATTGCCTTGCTTGATTGCTTGACTTCAGGTGGGAATGTACACATTGACTGAGAAATTTTTTAGCTGCTGTGCTCACGTCCATGAATGAGCATGAAGGCACTATGAGGACTGATTTGGGAGGAGAAGAGGGTGACAGAGGATGAGATGGTTGGATGGCATCATTGACTCAATGGACATGAGTTTGAGCAAACTTATGCTAGTGAAGGACAGGGAAGCCTGCCACGCTGCAATCCATGGGATTGCAAAGAGTCAGACATGACTGAGCAACCGAACAATGAAGTGAAGGGAAGCCGCTCAGTCTTGTCCGATTCTTTGCCATCCCGTGGACTGTAGCCTACCAGGTTCTCCATCCATGGGATTCTCCAGGCAAGTGGAGGGGGTTGCCATTTCCTTCTCCAACTGAACAATAACAACAAATAAATTTTAATGAGTAGCTAAATTTGTAAATGCAGAATCCCCACAAATAATGAGGATTGGCTATATACAAGTATTTATTGGTATTTATTGGACATTTTTCCACAATATATTGCAAAGAAAAGTTACAACATGAAAAAAGTAAAACTGTGGAACTTTGTTGCTTTACAAACAGGAATAAAGCAAAGATGTCCCTTATCATTCCTTCCTAGAAAGGCAAGGTGGTGAAATAGAACAAAGAACACAGCCCTTGGATCTAGGAAAAAACTCTCACTGGTGGTGAATTCGGATGAGATTCAGATAGAGGTCAAACGCTAGCTTATGCAGTAGCAGGATGCCCTTGAATAGTATAGGGGCAATAGCAATTATAAGAATTATTGAGTTGTCTGCCTTGGCCTTCCCTGGTGGCTCAGAGGGTAAAGAATCTATCTGCAATGCCAGAGACCTGGAATCAATCCCTGGGTCAGAAAGATCCAGAGAGAAGGAAAATGACTACCCACTCCAGTATTCTTGCCTGGAGAATTCTATGGACAGAGTATCCTAGTGGGCTACCTTCCAAAAAATCACAAAGAGTCAGACACGACTGAGTGACTACCACACACACAATGCCTTTGGTTAGCCGTTATAAAAGCGTTAAAAAAGGGAAACGACAAAATCAGTTCAGCCATCTGTCAGCTTAAAGTACACTATACAGTCAGCTGCCTCCTGTAGCCACAGGGAAGACTGTGTTGAAAATTAGACACCGGATCTAATTTTAAGGACCACAAAGCTACAGAGTAAATTGACTGCATAGCCTAAACGGTCTTCTGCTCTAAAGATCAGAATTCTGAGAAGCACATCTCTAGCGTATTTAACACATTGACCTTCCAATCTGCTCTCAAACCTTTATTTAAACATATATGTATCCTTGAAAATATGTAGTGTGGCTGGTGTTTTTAAAAATCTGCCTAAATGAGGTTGTGTTATAAATCACATTTTCTTCTTCACTCAACATTAAGTTTTTAGGTCTATTTGTAAATCAAGTTCACTCCTTTTAACTAATACACAGTCACATCCATTTTATTTATCTATTCCCCTAGTAATGGACATCTACATTGTTTCCAATTTTTTCTTCCTACCAAAAAATGTCAAAATATCTTCACATACATGTCCGTATGGGGTTAAATGAGACTTCCATTGGAGTTCTGTCTCATCTTCACATGACCAGCTTCTCCTCTTTTTTAGCCGTAAACTAAATGTCACATCTGCCAAGAAAGAACACTTCTCTCACCATCCTACGCCTACCCAGCCCTTCTCAGATATTCTTTTGGTTTCTAGTTTTCTTCATAAGATATATAAAGTGTTGAAATATTTATTTCCTTTTTTTTTTTTCTTTCCCCACTGGAACCTGAACTCTAAAAAGGCATGTACTTTGTCTTGACTGCTTTTTGCATCCTCAGCACCTAGGACAGTGTTTGGTATAAGTCAGTGCCCATTAAATATTTTATGAATGAACGAAGGCAGAAAGAATGACTAGAAAAAGGGAGAACGCTCTTGAGAGAAAATGTGAGGATAATCCTAAGGAACTTGGCTGGTTGAGTCCTAAGGATCTAAAAGCCAGTAAGAAATTATCTGTGATGAGAAATGATTGGCACCTTCAGAACTGTGAATACTGATACTAAAATATAAGTTATTTTTGTTTCTGCTCTGTACCTACCCAAGTATCCTCAAAATTTTAAGCCCATTCCTCATAACAGCTACATAGTCTTTAGAAAACCAAGGAGAGGTCAGTGTCAATACTTGGTACAAAATGTTATGAAGCCAGGATAGCTACTGCAGATAATATAGTATACAGGAACTGAGGGATAGAGCCAGGAATGGGAATTTAGAGAGGTGACAGGAAGCTCCAGAGAGGTTAACACCCTCTCTAGAAATCATCAGAATACTCTGAAGGATATTATACTTCCTACAATTACACAAAATATGAACTTGATACTCATACACTAAAATAAAAGGTAAACCCAGAAGATTTGGAGACAAATATATGTATTACACGTTTTCATATATAGGATTCTACAATATTCTTAAGAAGTTTAGAATGTAGGTAAATAAATTTTCCCTTCAATGGTTTCCCTGGATAGTTAACAGTTGAGACTACTGGTAGCATGTGTTGACAAACCAATTTACTAACCTAGGTTCAATGCCCGTTCATACAGAAGTAGTGAAAACTGACAATAAGATTGGAAAGATCAGTCTATCCTATTCCTCACACAACCTCTGAATTAAATCATTCTGGCACTCTTCCACTCCACACTTCATATACACGCTGCAAAGTGCATTGCCTATCAGGGGATGTTTCTGGCAGTGTTCTATGGGGCTGGATCCTGCTTCACAGTGTGCTGTGTGAATATCCTCACAACCAATCTCAGGAAATATTGGAGAAACCTGAGATGTTATCCATCTTCAGCAGCATGGGATGCATGGGAGACCCTTTGTGACCTGCCACTAAACAGTGAATGTGGCACCCTGAGATCTTTGATGACCTTGATGTGCTGGTGATAAACTAACTCATTGTTTCATCATGAGGAGCCTTCAGTGATATATCATCTTGAAAAGTGGTATTTTTTTAAGGCAAACTCCTTTGGTCTTGCTGAAAGATGGACTCAGCCAGTTTTCCCTAATGGCTAAGTAAAGTAAGTTGCTATGTATCAGTACTTTGCTATATGATTTGAAGCAGTCAGTAGAATGGGTTAAACACAAGAGCTTTGGAGCAAGTAAAGCCTGAGATCGAACCTTGGTTCTGGTACTTGATAATTGTGAATGCAAGCCCGTAACCAATGATCACTTTATAGAGCTATTAAGGTTATTAAATGAGATCATGTATACCAAGTGGTTAGCACATAAATGAGTATAAACTGATAGCTAAAAGCACACAAAAACATATAATTAAATATAAATTATCAGTAATAACAACTTAGAAATCATAAACCTGTAAAGGTTTATACCTTTCAAAAGGTTTCTCCATAAAAATGACAAGCTTTTGTTAAACTTAAGTTACATAACGATAAAGACTTTTACTCTGGCACTCTGCTTTTCCTGTGTCTGAAGTTAAACCTGTAGAATATCTATGCTAGAATATACAATAAGAATATTCCTCTGTTTGCTCTTCAAAACTAAGATTTTCTTTACATATGGCTTACCTTAAGGTTTTCTCAAGACATACTTGCTCTTGTATTGAGATGAAGATTAGACAGTTTTTTCTGGTGTTAGTAGTCATTGGTATTTAGTCGTCAAGTCATGACCCACTCTTTTGTGACCCCATGGACTGTAGCCCACCAAAGGCCTCTGTTCATGGGATTTCCTATGGCTTACCTTAAGGTTTTCTCAAGACATACTTGCTCTTGTATTGAGATGAAGATTAGACAGTTTTTTCTGGTGTTAGTAGTCATTGGTATTTAGTCGTCAAGTCATGACCCACTCTTTTGTGACCCCATGGACTGTAGCCCACCAAAGGCCTCTGTTCATGGGATTTCCCAGGCAAAAATACTGGAGTGGGTTGCCATTTCCTTCTCCAGGGTATCTTCCCAACCCAGGAATTGAACCTGTGTCTCCCACATTAGCAGGCAGATTCTTTACCATCAAGCCACCAGGGACACCTTGGTGTTAGTAGTAGATTCCAAGAAATTTAGATAGATTTTTTTCATTAAATCCTCTGACTCAAGGTGTTCACTTTCCAGGTAACTGACTTAATAGAAAGAGTTAAGATGTCACATAAGATTATTAAGCCAACTAGCAGAGGAATTTGGGGAGTAAATTTCAAACTTTAATTCAACTTAATTGAGCAAAACAGTCAAAAGTAGCTTTCATAAGCAACCTGCAAATATGTACTGAGTCATAGCCACTAAGACACCAAAGATAATATAAATTAGGTTTTTGTCTCCATTCAAAGCACATAAGCTGCAGAGAGTAACTAGGAGCACCATACATGTAATAAGAGAAATGCTACTCATAGGACATTCTCAGCCTCCTCCTGATCACAATGCACTTTCAAATATTAGACCTTAATATTTAAGTGGCACACAAATTTAAATACTCAAAATGACACTAGAACAAGACAGCAGCAACTGCAAAGCAGCCTCTGCTACTGGGTAATGCTTTGTGAGGTCTATTTATCCCTCTGTAGATGTCCTTCCCACTTGGCTGTCTTTTAACTTTATATTGCTGTTTGAGCAAAACTGTGCACTTTCCTGATACTCTTGAGACAAAGATCTTTCATGCTCCAGCAAAACGGTAAGTTTTCTTTGGTGCCAGCTTAATTTACGCCTCTGTATGCCTCAAGCTGAGTCCGACTTTACCTTGCAAGATGGCCGAGTCTACTCAGCTAAACATCCTAACTGATAGATGTTCTTGAAACAGTAAGTATAATCAGATGTAGAACCAATACATTTCACTCTATGGGCAAAATTGGTCAGCATATTTTGGTGGCTCCAGGCACACCAGTGTGCCTTGGCCAGCTGTTTGAGGGCTTCATCTCTAACTGGAGTAGTCAAGAAGAGGGAGATGAGTGGGAACTAATGCAGTCGAGAACAGCATCTTAGAGACAGACATCGAAGGATGGCTGAGATTTAAAACTGTAAACACAGAAATGGTGGCTATTCCAGGGGAGGAGAATAAAGTTGTCTGTTTCATTCCACAGGATAGCGAATTTTCACTTCCAATTTTCCAATTATCTTTTCAACTTCACTTCTTCACTTCTTGACATGGGATACAATCTCCATAACAATTCAGTTTATCCAAAGTGGGTGGCATGTTTTCCGTATTAGATCATGAAATGGCAGTGCCCTCCTTTCACCCAACAAGGTACAAACTCATTCTATTTGGTTTAGGCCCACAGCAGTCCCAACTCTGCCCTCACTCATTCTGTTTGGTTTAGGCCCACAACAGTCCCAACTCTGCCCTCTCAAGTTTGATTTCTGACTTTCTCTTATTCATCTGTTTGTCAGAACACAAAATCCTGACACTTTTCAGCACCAACCCTTCCTGCTGCTTCTCTAGCATCTGTCACTGTCAGTCTTTTTCTCATTTAACCCCTTCTCTCCCTTACTCTGGGCTTCCCAAGTGGTGCTGGTGGTAAAAAAAAAAAA
>SJYX01011804.1:0-28718 GCA_006410675.1 Oreotragus oreotragus
TGACTGAGCACAGGATAGTTAACTGCTAATACTTGGTTGAATGCTTTCTATGGGCCAGGCACATTGTAATTACATAAATTATCTTAATGAAGGTTTATAATATCCTCCTTTGTAGGTTCATGAAGTCCTTCTTAACAAAATATAATTGAGGCTGGGGAAAAACAATTAAAAGATCTCAGTTGAAATGGAATTTATGTTTTCACGGTAAATTATAGGGGAGAAAATGATTAGAATATTAACTTTAAAAATGATTAACATTATGACAGATGTTTATCTTTTGTCAACAACACATATACATTATAATTGCAACTTTACACTAATTCTTAAAACTAAGAAAGAATAATTCAAATACATTTTAGGGGAGAGGCATATTTTTCCAAGAAAATTACATGACTGCATAATACAATATTCTTCAGTTTATATCGTCAGCATGATTTAAAGAGGGTTGGTTTTTGCAAAATTATTTGAGTTTTTCATGAATTTCCTTAGAACTTTGATATCAAAGCTATTTTTATTTGAAATACCTATCATATTATTGTGCTCATTAATTTTTTTTTGTGGAGTGTTAACATGTTTAACTCTGCCAAATATAACATTTGTTGGTAGCTCTGTGTGTAATTCAAATATTTCTCCAGTTTCATTGACTTCATGACATCTTGCATCATTTGCATCATGTATATTTTTATTTTATAGTCATTTGCATTATAATAATTCCTAATGTTCATTACCATTATCTGAAAGTGCAGAAGTTTTGTACTCTCAGTGAGAGTTGACCTACATTGAGGGAAAGGGCCTATGTGCTTGAGTGGGGAGGTCAGTTGAAGAGGTAACTCACTAGTCAATATTTTCATATTATGACATGTTTTATTTTCCTATAAAATTTTGGATAATAAATGCCAAGATGATGAGATCTTCCTGTGTTTTGTGATTTCTATTTTACCGATGAGAAAATTGAGGCTCAGTGAAAGTCAGTGTGCCCATAGCCACAGAGCTCATAAATGATACNCTCACTAGTCAATATTTTCATATTATGACATGTTTTATTTTCCTATAAAATTTTGGATAATAAATGCCAAGATGATGAGATCTTCCTGTGTTTTGTGATTTCTATTTTACCGATGAGAAAATTGAGGCTCAGTGAAAGTCAGTGTGCCCATAGCCACAGAGCTCATAAATGATAAAACCAGAATTTGAAGGCAGTCTAATTTGAGTGTTGAACCATTTGTGTAGGTATAGGCCAAGTGCTTTTAGTTGTCAATTAGAGATAAGTCACTACCAGAAATTTATAAATCATGGAAAGCTTATCTTTTCTGTATTGCCTAACTTGTATTTTTTCCCCTACCTTCGAAAATTACACAGACTGATCTTAATTTTCAGTCTTTCCCCCCTAATATATATAATTAATGCATTAATAATTGTGTTAATCCCAACTCACAAATTTTGATATGATAGTCTCTTCACTGACCCATAAATTATTTAGAAGTATGTTTTTAAATTTCATAGTATCATCTTTTGGCTATTCATTTTTCATTTTACCACACTGAGATTTAAAAATAATACCTGCATGATGTAGGGAATCTAGATCCACTGGTGTTTGTAAAGATTTGTTTTGAAACCATTATGTGGTCAGTTTTTGTAAATGATGTATAAGTATTTTAAAAGTATGTGTGTTCTTTAACTGTTTGATGTAGAATTCTTTGTAAGTATATTAGAGTGAACTTAAATTTCTTGAAACATACACTAAAACTGCAATTTTTTATTTGCTTGATTCATGAATTACAGAAAGAAATGTATTAAGGTCTTGCAATATGATATGCACACGTCAACTTTTTGTTGTAGTTTTGTCAATGATATTTGTTGTTATTGTAGCCACTAAGTCATGTCTGACTCTTTGTGACCCCATGGACTGTAGCATGCCAGACTCCTCTGATCTTGACTATCTCCCAAAGTGTGCTCAAATTCATGTGCACTGAGTCAGTGAGACTATCTAATCATCTCACTCCCTGCTGCCCACTTCTTCTTCCATCATCAATTATTTTTAAGTTTAGTATTTTTATAACTTGGTGTTTTTGTTCCTCATCACTATAAAGTGTGCCTTTTCATCTGATATAAAATACATTTTAAATTTCACTTAAAAACTATTTTATCAGATATGTTACAGTGATACCAACTTTCTTTTCATTAGCATTTTCCTAGAATGATTTTTTTAATTCTCTTAATTTCAGCTCTTTGTGTCATATTTTACATGTATCTCATAAGCAGTGGAGTTGATTTTTATAAAATCTGTTGTCTTTTGTGCTTCCCAGGTGGTTCAGATGGTAAAGAATCTGCTTGCAATGCAGGAGACCCAGGTTTGATCCCTGAGTTTGGAAGATCCCCGGGAGAAGGAAATGGCAACCCCCTTCAGTATTCTTGCCTAGAGAATTCTATGGACAGAGGAACTTGGCAGGCTATAGTCCATGGGGTCACAAAGGGTCAGACATGACTAGGCAACTGAAACTTTCACTTTTTACTCTTTTAACTAGTGAATTTAATTTATTTACATTTATTTTGAGTATGGATACACATGGGTAGTATACATAGTTACTTCTACCATATGCATTCTACTTAGCTTGCTTTTTTGTTTCTTCTTATTCTTTTCAGGATTCTAGGTTTTTTAAAAATCACTGCCCGTTGTTTAAAACTCATACATTCTATTTCTCATCCTTTAGTGATACTTTAAACTATTAACATGAATTATTTACATAGCAGTACCTAAATCCAGGCAACATTTACTCTCTTCTGAAAATTAAAATGGTACCTTCAAGCTTGTTGTTTTTTATAGTTTTCTAGTATTTCTGTTTTGTTTTTATATCCATAAAATTTGTTACTATTGTCATTGCTGATGCTTAGATATATCCACATGTCTATGAATGTGCTTTTTATCACTGTTTCTTTTATCCCACTTCTTCTGTATGAATTCTGTTAATTTCTTTATAAAAAATTATAATATATTGACACTTTTTGCATGTAATTTTTGTGCCTTTCTTGGCTGTGTCATTTTTTTATTGTTGCTTTTAAGATTTTAGGTTCTATAGCTTCACTGTGATGGATTTAGGTGTGGATTTCTTTTTTATTTAAGGTTTTTGGAAGTCATGCAGTTCTTGATTCTATGGATTCATGTATTTCATCATTTCTGGAAAATCCTCAAGCCTTTCAAGAGAGCTTCTTCCCCCTTTTCCCTATTCTATCCTTCTGGAACCCCTCATAGCTGTGTGGGGACCTTTGTTTCCTTTTCCTTCTCATAACTTCCTAATGCTACAAGTTCTGCTGATATCCTCAGTTAGACCTGCCTCAGTTAGACCAGTTCTTCAAATGTCTAATCTGTTTATTTCATTAGTTTTAAACACCATGTTTTTCTTTCTTAATTCTTTTATCTAACATAACTACTATTTTTCATATTCTCTTGTTCTCTTTTAGAATTTCAATTTTTTCATCTTAATTATTTTAAACATAATATATATTGTGCTTCAGATTATTATTCCATTATCTCAATTTGGGGTGATAATTCTGCTGTTTTTGTTCACTCTCACTTTCCTTCTGTGTTTTGTAATTTTTTTTTTATCATGAGCTCTCTTTTTCAGCATGACTATTTTTTCCTATGAGAATTTCATATTGTGGGAGCATTTCTTTACAGTGTTTGGTTTGGGGCAGAAACTTGGGGTACTTTTGGCCCAAAGCCAATTTTATATTAATTCCTCAGCTTGAGGCAAGGGTTTAACCTTCTTGGGCAGGTTAAATTCAGACCCTAAATCTATTTGAGACACAGGTCTGTGGTTACCAAATTATTAGATATAATGCTTTTGTTTTTATTTCTCTACACAGAACTGAAAGAGATGGGAATACCAGATCACCTGACCTGCCTCTTGAGAAATCTGTATGCAAGTCAGGAAGCAANATATATATATTTTTTTTTTAATATAAAGATGTGTATAAGAGACAGCGTGTGAGATGAGTGCAATTGTGCGGTAGTTTGAGCATTCTTTGGCATTGCCTTTCTTTGGAATTGGAATGAAAACTGACCTTTTCCAGTCCTGCGGCCACTGCTGAGTTTTCCAAATTTGCTGGCATATTGAGTGCAGCACTTTCACAGCATCATCTTCCAGGATTTGAAACAGCTCAACTGGAATTCCATCACCTCCACTAGCTTTGTTTGTAGTGATGCTTTCTAAGGCCCACTTGACTTCACATTCCAAGATGCCTGGCTCTAGATTAGTGATCACATCCTCATGATTATCTGGGTCATGAAGATCTTTTCTGTACAGTTCTTCTGTGTATTCTTGCCACCTCTTCTTAATATCTTCTGCTTCTGTTAGGTCCATACCATTTCTATCCTTTATCAAGCCCATCTTTGCATGAAATGTTCCCTTGGTATCTCTAATATTCTTGAAGAGATCTCTAGTCTTTCTCATTCTGTTGTTTTCCTCTATCTCTTTACATTGATTGCTGAAGAAGGCTTTCTTATCTCTTCTTGCTATTCTTTGGAACTCTGCATTCAGATGCTTATATCTTTCCTTTTCTCCTTTGCTTTTCGCCTCTCTTCTTTTCAGTGCTATTTGTAAGGCTTCTCCAGACAGCCATTTTGCTTTTTTGCATTTCTTTTCCATGGGGATCATCTTGATCCTGTCTCCTGTACAATGTCACGAACCTCATTCCATAGTTCATCAGGCACTCTATCTTTCAGACCTAGGCCGTTAAATCTATTTCTCACTTCCACTGTATAATCATAAGGGATTTGATTTAGGTCATACCTGAATGGTCTAGCGGTTTTCCCTACTTTCTTCAATTTAAGTCTGAATTTGGTAATTATCCTTCAATAAAAATTTAAGTTGATTAATTAATTTTAAAAAGTGGGCAGAAGCCCTAAACAGACACTGCTCTAAAGAAGACACACAGATGGCTAACAAACACATTAAAAGATGTTTAACATTACTCATTATTAGAGAAATGCAAATCAAAACTATAATGAGGTATCATCTTACACCAGTTAGAATGGCCATCATCAAAATATTTACAAACAGTAATTCCTGGCGAGACTGTTGAGAAGAGGGAATCCTCATACACTGTTATTGGGAATGCAAATTGCTGAGCATCTGGCCCTGGGCCTTTGTTTTTTTGGGAGATTTTTTATTACAGTTTCAATTTCTGTGATTGTGATTGGTTTGTTCATATTTTCTCTTTCTTCCTTGTTCAATTTTTGAAGGTTTTGCAAATTGGAGAACAGTCTGGAGATTCCTTACAAAACTAGAAATAAAACTGCCATATGAACCAACAACCCCACTACTGGGCATATACCCTGGGGAAACCATAATTGGAAAAGACACATGCACCCCAATAGCACCAGCACTATTTACCATAGCTAGAACATGGAAGCAACCTAGATGTCCATCGAAAGGTGAGTGGATAAGGAAGTTGTGGTACATATACACAATGGAATATTACTCAGCTATAAAAAGGAACATGTCTGAGTTAGTTCTAATGAGGTTGATGAACTTAGAGTCTATTATACTGAGTGAAGTAAGAAACAAACAAACAAAAAAAAGCAAATATTGTATACTATGGCATATATATGAAATCTAGAGAGATAGTACTGATGATCCTACATAAAGGGCCCCAAAGGAGACATGGACATAAAGAACAGACTTTTGGACACAGTGGAGGAAGGAGAGGGTGGAATGATTTGAGAGAATAGCATTGAAACATATACTTTACCATACATAAAATAGATAGCCTTTTGCAGTTCGATGCATGATGCAGGAAATACAAAGCAGGTGCTTTGTGATAAACTAGAGGGATGGAAAGGAGAGGGAGTGGAAGGGAATTTCAAGAGGGTAGGGACATATGTATATCTAGTGTCAGTTTATGTTGTCGTATGGCAAAATCCATCACAATATTGTAGTTACCCTCTAATTAAAATAAATAAATAAAAAATTTAAAATAATAAATGAATGACAACAATGTTATAGAGGAGAATTTGGGAATACTCTAAGGTACTTATACTGCACATGAAAGTGGTATAGTGCTATTTGAAAATGGATTAGCTGCAAATTAGCTGTATTTGGTTCATGGGGTCACAAAGAGTAGGACATGACTGAGCAACTGAACTGAACTGAACTGAACTGAAAATAATTAGATTAGTTGTATTTAATGCCTGATAGGTTATTTGAAAGTCGATTTAGATTAGTTATTCAACATCAGAACCACTAATTTTTTTAAAAAAGTATGATTGATGTGTTAGGAGAAAAGGGAAAATTAAATTATATAAAATTCTCAAAGTAAAATGCTCCATTACAACCAGAAAAAGCAGAAAAGAGGGGAAAAGGAAAAAGAAAGTAAAGAGATGGAAAATGATGCATTGAATATTATGAGAAAGAGGCTTTTACATAGTTAGAGCTCAATGAATGGTAGCTATGAGTTCTTTGTTAGAGTTTTTGTTGTTGTTACCAAACTTGGAGCTCCTAGAGGGCCTGGACCTAATCTACTTTATCTCTGCTTTCCAAGTATCTGGCATGGATCAAGTGCGGAAGAAGAGAAGTCAAATCAATTCTCATAAAATGGATTAATTGACCACTCTGTGCCATACCTTATTTGGGAAAGAGAAAGATGATTTAGACTCAGATTCTGTCCTTGAGTAGCTCACAGTCAAATGGAAAAGAAGGACTTTCGTTTTTTCAATAAATATTTATATGTAAGTCTATAGTTGATGTATGGCAAAACCCATCACAATATTGTAACGTAATCCTCCAATTAAAGTAACTTAAAATAATTTTTTTAAAGAACAGTGTAATGGGAGAAAATAATAGCAAATGAAGCAACTGACAAACAACTAATCTCAAAAATATACAAGCAACTTATACAGCTCAATTCCAGAAAAATAAACGACCCAATCAAAAAATGGGCCAAAGAACTAAATAGACATTTCTCCAAAGAAGACATACGGATGGCTAACAAACACATGAAAAGATGCTCAACGTCACTCATTATCAGAGAAATGCAAATCAAGACCACAATGAGATACCACTTCACACCAGTCAGAATGGCTGCGATCCAAAAGTCTGCAAGCAATAAATGCTGGAGAGGGTGTGGAGAAAAGGGAACCCTCTTACACTGTTGGTGGGAATGCAAACTAGTACAGCCACTATGGAGAACAGTGTGGAGATTCCTTAAGAAATTGCAAATAGAACTGCCTTATGACCCAGCAATCCCACTGCTGGGCATACACACCGAGGAAACCAGAATAGAAAGAGACACATGTACCCCAATGTTCATCGCAGCACTGTTTATAATAGCCAGGACATGGAAACAACCTAGATGTCCATCAGCAGATGAATGGATAAGAAAGCTGTGGTACATATACACAATGGAGTATTACTCAGCCATTAAAAAGAATACATTTGAATCAGTTCTAATGAGGTGGATGAAACTGGAGCCTATTATACAGAGTGAAGTAAGCCAGAAAGAAAAACACAAATACAGTATACTAACGCATATATACGGAATTTAGAAAGATGGTAATGATAACCCTGTATGCGAGACAGCAAAAAAGACACAGATGTATAGAATAGTCTTTTGGACTCTGTGGGAGAGGGCGAGGGTGGGATGATTTGAGAAAATGGCATTGAAACATGTATAATATCATATATGAAACGAATCACCAGCCCAGGTTCAATGCATGACACTGGATTCTTGGGGCTGGTGCCCTGGGACGACCCAGAGGGATGGTATGGGGAGGAAGGAGGAAGGCGGGTTCAGGATGGGGAACACGTGTATACATGTGGTGGATTCATGTTGATGTATGGCAAAACCAATACAATATTGCAAAGTAATTAACCTCCAATTAAAATAAATAAATTTATATTAAAAATAAAATAAAAGAACAGTGTGATAAGTTTTTCACATTTTGAGGCCTTTGAAATTGTGACACATCTTGAGACTATTGGTGACTAAGTGTGTTGTAATTTAATCTACAGTATGTTTTTTCCTCTGTATTATATAAAATGACAATATGGTTTCATTCAATGGCATCTTAGGTTTGATAAAATATGATAATAGATTATGCACAAGGTCTTCAACAACCTTAAGCCATGGGTTTCTTTATGAGAAAACTGAAGTTTAGAGAGGTTAAGTAATTTGTTCAAGGTCACACAGCTGGCAAGTAGCAAGACATTATGTGTCTAAAACTCCTATCTCTTTTACTAGAACTCTTCAAGAACTGAGTAGGCATTCAATATCACTTTGAATGTTGTAATAAATGAATATATAATAGTAAATATCAGTTTTTAAATAAAGTGCTTGATGATATTTTGTTGTTATTTCTTCTGTAAAATAGTTAAGATAGCTATGACATTGAGTTGCGACTATTCAATGAGATAACTTCAGATAACTCCAGCTCTAAGCAGAGTGTCTGGTGCATAGTGTGAACTTACTGAACTATGAGATGGTATAAAAGGAAGTCTGAACTAATCAACTAGAGCAGATTGGTAGCCTTAATTGTTCCAGGTACTGTTTTATTAATGTAGCCTATCAGTGCCTTAGCTTTTGTGGATAGTCCTATCTCAATATTAAGCCAAGCAACTTATTGCCAATTTTCAGAACTGCTGCTTTTGAGTCCTGACTTTGCAGCTTGTGATTGTATCTGTACTTTTATCCTCTAGCAAAATTATCTCTCTTTGCTAAGGTCTTTATCATCTCAGGCTCAGATGGTTGTACAGTCTCCTAACAGGTTTCCCTGCCACCATTCTAGACCTCCTCTCTTCTATTGGCTTTGAGGTTTTCAGATTCTGAGAGAATGGCCAACTCTATTCCAGCTCCCTCAGGAATTTGAGAGAAGTGGAAATAACAGTGGAAGGCACTGCCACTACTTCTGTGGGCAGGATCTAGAGGATGAGATGGCTGGATGGCATCACTGATGCAATGGACATGAACCTGGGCAAACTTCAGGAGATGATGAGGGACAGGGAGGCCATGGAGTGTGTCCATGGGGTCACAAAGAGTCGACGCCATTGGGTAACTGAACAACAATAACGATAGTAGAAGGATTGAGATGAAATATAATCACTACTCCACCCCAGGGCATTTTATGGAGAATGGTGTATTATCTTAACTGGTTTTCCTGTTTCCAGGTGAAATGAGAGGGAATGTGGCTGGGCACAACCAGAAAAATAATAACATAGTCCTTTAGGATACAACATAAACTCGTTAGAACCAACTAGATCCAAGATGGTGGAAGATTCAACTTCCAGAGGACCTTGAGCCTTATTATATGTTCATTGTAAAGCATTAGCATCTAATAAATGCCTACCAGTGCCATGAAAGTTATGAGGCCAACCATAAAAGACCAAAAAGTGAGTGTTGACTCAATTCCTGGAAATCCCCACCCCTTTCCCAAAATAGTTGGAATAATTCTTCCACTCATTAGCCTATGAAATTACCCAGCCATACTGTATTTCAGGGCCTATCACCTTCTGAGATGGGTCACACTCTATGGATTGTGTTCTTTCCTAAATAAATCCACTTCTTATCACTTTGTCTCACTGACTTCATTCTCTGGCAAGGCATCAAAAATCTGAACTTCATTAAGTCTTAAGATCAGGTGTGTGATTTCAATTAAAGAACAGTGGGATCAAGTCTAAATCTTGGATTTGACTGGATTTAAGTCCCAACACATGGGTTGAAGTTCCATCAAAAATGCACAGTTTCACAGGTGCTTCCCTTCAATTTACCCTTTACAAGCCACCAGAGTGATCTTTGTAACAGAGATACACATGTCAGTCCTTTTCTCAAAACCCTTCAGAGATATCCCTTATTCTCTAGAATAAAGTTCAAGTCCTGAACACAACACTCGAATTCCTCTGAGAACTGGTCAAAACCTCTAGGTGTTTCCCATCTCATTAACAGTAAAAGCTAAAGTCATTATGGTAGCCTGAAAGACCCTACATGCTCTAACCCCTTGCCCTGCCTCATAACCCTAACCTTTCTGACCTGTGTTTAACTATCTACCCTACCTCATTCTGCTTCAAGCATACCAGTCTCCCTATTTTTTCCTTGAATATAACGTGTGTCCTCACACTGGAATATTTATACTTGTCACTCCCTTTGCCTGGAACTCTCTACCCCTGGATATTCATGTGGCTCACTTTTTTCAGATCTTTATTCAAATATTATGTTCTCAGTGCTTGTATTTTATTTAAAATTATATCTCCTATCCCCACACATCTCATCCTTTTTTTTTTTTCTTTATTGGAGCAGTAGCTGCACGGGTGCAGGAGGACCAAGAGGACCTACTCCACATTCAAGGTCAGGAGGGGTGGTGGTGAGGAGATACCCTTCGTCCAAGGTAAAGAGTAGCGGCTGCACTTTGCTGGAGCAGCCATGAAGAGATACCCCACATCCAAGGTAAGAGAAACCCAAGTAAGATGGTAGGTGTGGTGAGAGGGCATCAGAGGGCAGACACACTGAAACCATAATCACAGAAAACAAGAGATCNTCCCATGAAGTGATGGGACCAGATGCCATGATCTTTGTTTTCTGAATGTTGAGCTTTAAGCCAACTTTTTCATTGTCCTCTTTCACTTTCATCAAGAGGCTTTTTAGCTGCTCTTCACTTTCTGCCATAAGGGTGGTGTCATCTGCATATCTGAGGTTATTGATATTTCTCCCAGCAATCTTGATTCCAGCTTGTGCTTCTTCCAGCCCAGCATTTCTCATGATGTACTCTGCATAGAAGTTAAATAAGCAGGGAGACAATATACAGCCTTGACGTACTCCTTTTCCTATTTTAAATCAGTCTGTTGTTCCATGTCCAGTTCTAACTGTTGCTTCCTGACTTGCATATAAATTTCTCAAGAGGCAGGTCAAGTGGTCTGGTATTCCCATCTCTTTCAGAATTTTCCACAGTTTATTGTGATCCACATAGTCAAAGGCTTTGGCATAGTCAATAAAGCAGAAATAGATGTTTTTCTGGAACTCTCTTGCTTTTTCAATGATCCATCGGATGTTGGCAATTTGATCTCTGGTTCCACTTAGGATCCTGTTAATTAATGGAAAGTAAAGGGGTGGCTTTGAAATAGAAGTGGCTTTCACTGTTTCTGTTTCATTTTTTTTTAAATCAGTGATTTGCTTGCTCAAATTAAAATCTGATGGAAATTAACTTCAAAATTGCTTCTTCTGAAATGATGGTAGTGGGTGAAGGGCTGAATTCCATCAGATTAGGGAAGGCTCTGCAGAAGCTTCCTAGGGCCACTCAGAACAGAATCTGGACCATTTTTAGTCAGATGAACTTTTAAAGTTTCTTTAGGATAGAACATGCTCTCATCCTCTTGGGAAAACACAACAAGTTTTTCCATTTTGTTCTTCTGTATTTAGTTGACAAATAACACTAAATTCTGCTTCAACTTTCTGTTTTGATTAATAGTAACTTGAGTGACTAAACTGATGGGAATCCAGTAATATTTTACCTTCCTTTCTAAAAGACCTGCATTAGAAAACATTGCTCCCAGGAGTCTGACCAAATTGCAATCTAGGATGTGTGTGAATATACTTGTAATTACTTTTGTGGAAGAATCTTTGATATCTGCTTTTGATGATAAAACTATTGTCACTGTCCCTTAGAGCTTTGAGTTGAATTTTGTTCCTAACTCTATGTGTGTGCATTTGTGCTCTGTGAGTATAGTGCATGTGTGTGTGTATAATGACCAATATCTACAGAAATGATCAATAAAACCTTTGATGAAGGTCTTCTTTCAGCTCTATAGGGAAATCTATTCATTTGCTAGTGTATGGTTTTAAACCTTATTCTAAAGTATTGTTAAACAAAATATTGACTGATTTTATCAGTGAGCATTTCAGCAGGAAACAGATGGGATACTTAAGGTGAAGGTGAAGTCGCTCAGTCGTGTCCGACTCTTTGCGACCCCGTGGACTGTAACCTACTAGGCTTCTCTGTCCACAGGATTCTCCAGGCAAGAATACTGGAGTGGATTGCCATTTCCTTCTCCAGGGGATCTTCCCGACCCAGGGCTCGAACCCGGGTCTCCCGCATTGGAGGCAGATGCTTTAACCTCTGAGCCAAAGGGAATAATAAATAAAGGCCCATATGTGGAGCAAGGCATAGCACAGTAAGTGTGTGTGTGTGTGTGTGTGTGTGTGCGTGTGTTAGTTGCTCAGTTGTGTCCGGCTGCGACTCCATGGATTGTAGCCCACGAGGCTCCTCTGTCCATGGAATGCCGTTCCCTTCCCTAGGGGATCTTCTGGACTCAGGAATTGAACCTGGGTCTCCTGCATTGCAGGCAGATTCTTTACTGTCTGAGCCACCAGGGAAACCCAGCACTGTAAGTACCTGAGAGCTAGTAACAGTTGGAGTGTCATCACTATCTATTGGAGCCAAAAAGGTGGGATAATTATCAGAACCTAGAGATAAAAAGGTGTCTGGAGAAGGCTGTCTGAAAGGAGCTGTGACTTGTGGTGGAGGGATATTGCTAACCCGTAGCTATGCAGCAGGAAGAGAGTAGGGAGATAAGTAACCCAATTTTCCTCTACTCCTTCTCTTCCATCTGTGGGGAATTCACAGTAACCAAGCTCAAATGGAAACCAGAGGGCAAATAAGTCTATTTACATAATTCATGCCTGTCAGCCTATGGGGTCTGGAGTACTGAAGAGAAAGGTAGAGACTTGATTTGGAAGGGCAAACACAATACCCAGCCCACTGACCATGGGTCATGGTTGTGAAATTTAAGAGTATTTGTAAATATTAGGATAATTAATGCTCATGGTTAAAGAACTAATCATTTATTTGAGGTGTTCTATCATATATGACTATTCTTAATTATAATAATATAAAAACTCTAATTCTCTGTCCAAGGATCCCCATGTGGCTATTTAAATTTAAGACTAGTTAAAATGAAATAAAGCTATAAATTCAGTTCCTCAGTTTCAATAGTCAAATTTCAAGTGCTCACTAGCTTCATGTGGCTGACAGCTGCTGTACTGACCAGTACAGACAGAGGGCATTTCCACCATTGCTGAAAGTTTTGTTAGATAACACTGTTCTAGTTAATTCATTCCTTATTGTCCAGTATCTTTACTCAAAAAGAAAATAAAATGATTTCTGGAATTATTCGTTTTTTCCTGAACTCTTAGATCCTAAAAGTAGTATTAGTGTCAGATTTTAAAATATCTTATTCTGAATGAGTTAGTTATTTGGGTGCATGCATGTATGCAAAAAAAAAGAAAAAAAAGCAAAAACAAAAACAAAAAACAAACCAGCTCTGGCCAACTTAGGGAAAAAGGAATATATTGGCAGGATCTTTAAGAATCCTAATTTCAATTTACCCAGAAGTGGGGTTGCTGGATCATATGGTAATTTAATGTTTAATTTTTTGAGGAACAGCCACACTATTATCCATCATGGCTATACCATGTTGTTAATACTTTCCCAGCAGTAGCATACAAGTGTTCTAATTTCTCTGTATTCTTTATAGCATTTCTCTTTATCTCCTTTTTTTTTTTTTTTGATAATTGCCACCCTAACAGATATGAGATTTTATTGGATTTTTGACTTGCAATTCCGTGATCATTAGTGATATTGAGCACCTTTTCTATACCTTTGTGACCATTTAAATGTCTTTTTTGGGAAAATTTCTATTCAAGTTCTTTACCCATGTATTAAGTCAAGTTCTTAGTTTTTATCACTAATCATGATTATTAAAAAAAAAAAAAACATATTCTAGGGAATTACCTGGGTTCCAGCTCTTATCCTTGAACCCATTTAATCGTAGTAACTACTTCAGGATCTTGGTCAACACTGTAACACCCACTTTTGCCTATTTTCCCAATGGCAAGAGGATCCCTGCTCTGTCAGTAGCAGTCTCAGCTTTCATTTTGGTGAATTGTTGTTGGATGCCTGTTGTAGAAATTCCTTACTTGTATAGCAATTTGCTCTTTTCTGTGGTGAAAATCTCTAAACTATTTAAATATGTGGGGTAGAACAAAACACATTGTGGGTGGATTATTATGTGTGATTGGAAGTGAACTTTTCAAACACAGTTTGACTTTTAAAAGGCAATGACAATTTTAAGAACTGGGGTGAGATGATCAGCTTTGTATTTAGAAAGTAGGACTGTATTTAATTTGCTGTATGAATTATTCTCTGTTTAGTTAGTTGATCAGCACATCTCAAAGTAAGATTTGCATTCACTCTGCCAGTTCCCTGGAGCTGATACCAATCTGGAGCTACCATAAGTTAAAGTTTTCTCTTGAGGATTTTTCTCAGATCATTCAGATAGTGTGAACTCAGATTGTAAACGAGGTTTAGGAATGGCTTCTGGTTGTGAATTACTAGGGTAAATACATATTTTTTTTCCCTTCCAAGAGATGAGTTTCTTTGGCACAGAAGAGTTTCTTTTCTGCTCCATTCAGTGTGGTGGGGTTTATGTCTCACTCACCCTTATACAGTGAGTGCAGCAGGGACCACTTATTGAATTACCCATCTTGAGGTGCCCTGGGCTTTATGTCAGACCCCCTACTTTCTAAGCAGGTGTCAAATAGATGCTCAAGGTCACACAAGTTCAATAAAAACCTTTAGATCAAAAGTCAGCCTTGGTACTTTTTACTTCCTAGAGCCTCTGGTTACTTCTAAGGCTTGACATCTTTATACTTTTTTGTTATCTCAGTGATGTATTTAAAAATAATTCAAATGTTTTATCTGATATTTTGTTTTATTCAAACAGGTCATTCAGGGTATCTAATCTGTCTTACTGTCAAATGGAAAAGTCCTTCTACCTTTATTTCAAAGGTAAAGAAATGGATTCAGTGTTACCATGACTTTCCTAAGACCATACAGTTCTTCTGAACAACTGCATATGCACTATTAGATACTAATTTTAAGACAAGACAATCAGACTTTCTGACAATGCCTGGAACCTTGCTTTTACCTCTGTACTTAAAAGATCAATGTCTTAATCAAAGTTGATTTGACTATACAACATAGAACCTATTAATAATATGGTAAGCCGAAAGGAAAATTTGGGTGGTCTTACAGAAATGCTGGGCTGGAAGAAGCACAAGCTGGAATCAAGATTGCTGGGAGAAATATCAATAACCTCAGTCTATTTCTGCTTTATTGACTATACCAAAGCCTTTGACTGTGTGGATCACAATAAACTGTGGAAAATTCTGAAAGAGATGGGAATACCAGACCACCTGACCTGCCTCTTGATAAACCTATATGCAGGTCAGGAAGCAACAGTTCCAACTGGACATGGAACAATAGACTGGTTCCAAATAGGAAAAGGAGTATGTCAAGGTTGTATATTGTTACCCTGCTTATTTAACTTATATGCAGAGTGCATCATGAGAAACAGTGGGCTGGAAGAAGCACAAGCTGGAATCAAGATTGCTGGGAGAAATATCAATAACCTCAGATATGCAGATGACACCACCCTTATGGCAGAAAGTGAAGAGGAATTAAATAGCCTCTTGAAAGTGAAAGAGGAGAGTGAAAAAGTTGGCTTAAAGCTCAACATTCAGAAAACTAAGATCATGGCATCTGGTCCCATTACTTCATGGGAAATAGATGGAGAAACAGTGGATGCAGTGTCAGACTTTATTTTTTGGGGCTCCAAAATCACTGCAGATGGTGACTTCAGCCATGAAATTAAAAGACTCTTACTCCTTGGAAGGGTAGTTATGACTAACCTAGATAGCATATTGAAAAGCAGAGACATTACTTTGCCAACAATGGTCTGTCTAGGCAAGGCTATGGTTTCTCCTGTGGTCATGTATGGATGTGAAAGTTGGACTGTGAAGAAAGCTGAGCGCCGAAGAATTGATGTTTTTGAACTGTGGTGTTGGAGAAGACTCTTGAGAGTCCATTGGACTGCAAGGAGATCCAAGTAGTCCATTCTGAAGGAGATTGGTCCTGAGTGTTCTTTGGAAGAAATGATGCTAAAACTGAAAGTCCAGTATTTGGCCACCTCATGCGAAGAAAGACCCTGATGCTGGGAGGGATTGGGGGCAGGAGGCGAAGGAGATGAAAGAGGATGAGATGGCTGGATGGCATCACCAACTCGATGGACCTGAGTTTTGGAGAAAGCCAGGAGTTGGTAATGGACAGGGAGGCCTGGCGTGCTGAGTTTCATGGAGTTGTGAAGAGTCGGACACGACTGAGTGACTGAACTGAACTGAACTGAATAACATTTAATATAAACCATTTTTAAATTTTATTATCTGTCTCCCTCTACTGGAGTGTAAATTGCATAAAAGCAGTGATTCTTGTTTATTCTTTACTGTCATATCCTTGACATTCCCTCAACCTTCCCATCTAGATATATTAATAGTTTTCCCCATCTCAGTGCAATGCCCTATATTTATCTTTTGGATAGCACTTATAACACCAGACTATTATTTTCTCTCCTTGTCTGCCTTCTGCACTATGTCTGGAGCTCCTTGCAAGGTTTGCACTGTGTCAGTGTCTATTGTCTAACTGAATTTTACAGGTGGGTTTTGTAGCTGATGTGCAAGACTTTGCACTTACATAAGACAAATGCATCCTTTTAGCTGTGGCCCAGAACTCCAGTCTACACACACCCTCCTTGGACTGATGATCACCTCCTGGGTTATTGTCCCCTAAATCCACTCTTTCATAGCTTCTTGACATTTTTTATTATGATTGGCATGTTTTCTAGTTCAATAAGGCAACTGGCAAAATTATTATATACTAAGGTAGAATTGGGGTAGGGGAATGCCTTGTGGCAAACTATCAAGTGTATCATCTGAAAAGACTATTCTATTTCTAAATGCTGTATAAGTGCACTTATGCAGTCATTCCAGGCATACCTGCCACAACTAGTTATTAAATTGGTCTTTGCTATTCTTTTGACTTGTCCATAGGTAGGCAAAAATTCTTGACTCATCCCCCATATACACACATCCCTCTGGGCTTTAATACTATTGTTCCAATAACCCAGAATTTTCAGAGGTCTGAGGAACTGCAATATTAAGACATGTAATTCATCATATATTGTCAGAGTCTTACTGTGTCTTAAGACCTGTGAAGAATAGCCTGAGAGATTTTGAGGGGAGGCACCTTATCTTATTCACCTCTGTATCCCTAAAACCTGGAAATTGGAAAAGAGCATGGTGCAAAATAGACATGCATCAGATGATTAACAGTAAATGGATGAGTGAATGAATAGACCAATAAATTAAGCTGCTCACAGTCTAAAATACAAGAGGAAGAAAGATAACTATTTGTTAGAATCATTAACCAAAAAAAAAAGAAAAAGAAACATCATATCTAGAAACCAAGGACTGAAAGTAGAAAGCCATGTGAAGTTTCTAGAGACATTGTGCCTTCCCATTCTTTTTAAATTTTTTACCAACTTGGATTTTCCTGAAGAAATTATCAAGAAATGACTCAAGGCTCAAAAGTAAATCTAGTGTTGATGAGAATATGGCAAAATGAGAACTCATATTCTGTCTGTATTTAGACAGAATATGAGTATAAATAATTTCAGGGAAGCAGTCCTAGCTCAGCAGTTCCATCTCCAGGAACTGAATGCAAGGAGAAAAACAGGCTATTTATTAGACTACAGGCTTCAGGATGATAGGAAACAAGTCTGCTTTGTCCATCATATTTCTCTAGATCTTAGCATGATAAGTACTTGTAAGCATTCAAACTTTTGTTTCATTTCTTTTTATTGGGGATGGTTTTGATTACTGCCCCCTGTACAATGTCATGAACCTCCATCCATAGTTCTTCAGACACTCTGTCAATCAGATCTGATCCCTTGAACCTATTTGAATCCCCAAGAAAAAGAAATGCAGAAAGGCAAAATGACTGTCTGAGGAGCCCTTACAAATAGCTGAAAAAAGAAGAGAAGTGAAAGGCAAAGGAGAAAAGGAAAGATACACCCATCTTAATGCAAAGTTCCAAAAAAAGAGCAAGGAGACATAAAACCTTCCTAAGTCATCAATGCAAAGAAATAGAGGAAAATAATAGAATGGGAAAGAGTAGAGATCTCTTCAAGGAAATTAGAGATACCAAGGGAACATTTCATGCAAAGATGGGCACAATAAAGGACAGAAATGGCATGGACGCAACAGAAGCAGAAGGTATTAACAAAAGGTGGCAAGAATACACATAACTATACCAAAAAGATCCTAATGACCCAGATAACCATGATGGTGTGATCACTCACCTAGAGCCAGACATCTTGGAATGTGAAGTCAAGTGGGCCTTAGGAAGCATAACTACAAGCAAAGCTAGTGGAGGTGATAGAATTCCAGCTAAGCTATTTCAAAGCCTAAAAGATGATGCTGTGAAAGTGCTGCACTCAATATGCCAGCAACTATAGAAAACTAAGCAGTGACCGCAAGGCTGGATAAGGTCAGTTTTTATTCCAGTCTTAAAGAAGAGCAGTGCCAAAGAATATTCAAACTACTGCACAATTGAACTCATTTCACATGCTATCAAAGTAATGCTCAAAATTCTCCTAGCCAAGCTTCAACAGTATGTGAACTGAGAACTTCTATATGTTCAACCAGGATTTAGAAAAAAAGAAAAAAAAATTTGTTCCTGTTGAAACAAATGAATGATTTCTAGTAAAGTTGCAAGATATAAAATCAAAATACATAAATTAGTTGCATTTCTATACATTGATAATTAAATATGTGAAGAAGAAATGGATAAAATCACTGAATTCACAACAGCCTCGAAAACAATAAAATATATAGGAATAAATTTAACCAAAGAGATAAAAGACCTGTATGACAAAAACCACAAGACTTTATTTAAAAAAATTAAATAAGAAACAAACAAATACAAAGACATCTCAAGTTAATGGGTTGAAATATTAGTGTTAATATTGTTAAAATATCCTGGATACTCATAGGCATGTCTGGGCCAGTTTCTTGTGGGGGTCGCTGTTCCTAACTCCTGGGTCCTGGTGTGCACAAGGTTTTATTTATGTGCTCCAAGAGTCTGTTTCCCCAGTCCTGTATAAGTTCTGATGGTTTTATGGTAGGGTTAATGGTGACCACCTCCAAGAGGGCTTATGCCATACCCAGGTCTGCTGCACCAGAGCACCTGCAGCAGGCCACTGCTGACCCATACCTCCACAGGAGACACTCACAGTTCTGGCTTAGTCTCTGTGGGTTGGGAGTGCATTTTGTGCCCAGGTCTGAGCTGCTCAGGCGACCAGGTGCTTGGTGAGCACACTGTCTCAGGTGGGCCGTGTGTCAATCACCTCCCTGGTTCTGGCTGCTTGGTTTCCCAGGCACGCCACTAGAGCACCATCTCAGGTGTGCTGCATGTCTCCTCTGGAGAGCTGATCTCAGGCTGTGACCCTCCTGGTGGATGTCAACCATCCAGGATCTCAGGAAGACATGGTTAGCAGGTGGGACCCTGCTCACACTTTGGTGGCAGATTCCATCTCTGGGGCTGAGATTGTAGCAGCCCCTTGCCTTCTGACTCTGATTGCAGCAAGCCTGCCTCTCTGCCTCTGGATGGGGAGGGGCTGGTGCATAGCCTACTAGCTCTCTTTTGGTATTACCTCAATCCTTTGTTCTGTGAGGGGGGCAGGCTCTAAGTTATGTTTTTAGAGTCTTTTGTGGGAAAGTGCTCTTTTCCAAAGTTGCACTTAGATGTGTATTCTGTGTTTTTTTTTTTTTCTTTCTCCCATTTATGTTGCCTTCTGAGATTCCAAAACTCCCCACAGACCTGCCTGTTAGATGGTTTCCCGCTATGTGGAAACTTCTCCTTCTTGACGACTCCCTCCCCAGGACAGGGCTCTGTCCCTAAATCTTTTATCTCTCTTTTTGTTAAATAGAAAACGTATCAAAATGGAAAAGAAAAAGAAGATAGACTTGATTTTTTTTTTAAAGACAGGCAAACTTTTATCATGCCTGATTATAGAAAGAACGAGAAAACGCAGACACCTTTTAGGATACAAAGAGAAACACAGGGACTTCCCTGGTGCTCCAGTGGCTAAGACTATGAGCTTCCAATGTAGGGGGCCTGGGTTCAATCCGTGGTCAGGGAACCCACATGCTGCAACTAGACCCTGTACAGCCAAAAAATAAATGTTTTCTTTTTTAAAAGAAAAGGAATATAACTATAGAGTTCTTATTTATAAAGTAATATTATATACAGGTTATTATCAATAAAGTTAAAAACAGAGTACATGAATATTTTCAAAGACAACATGAAATAATTGACTCAAGAGAAGAATCAGAATACAAAGAGATCAATAGCCATTTTAGAAATTTGTAAAAATCTGTCCTGAAAAGGAATCAAGAAGATTCAGATGGTTTTCCAAGTGAGCTGTAGAAAAATTTTAAGAAAAAAGTGACTTCTGTTTTAGACAAACAATTCCGAATCAAGTATAGAAAAGGCGAAAAGTTTCCCCACTTCATTTTACAAATTAAACTATGTTACGAAACGGGCTTCCTTGGTGGCTCAGACGGTAAAGAATCTGCCTGCAATGCAGAAGACCCAGGAGAAGGAAATGGCAACCCACTCCGGTATTCTTGCCTAGAGAAGTCCATAGACAGATGAGCCTGGTGGGCTACGTTCCATGGGGTCTTGAAGAGTCAGACACAACTGAGCCACCAACACTTTCACTTTCATTACTACTTTCATGTCATCAAAACTGGACAAAAATTGCATACTGAATGAGACAATTACTGACAGTAGCATTCAAAAATGTAGATGTAAAAATCCTAAACCAGATATTAGTAAATCATAAGGCTTATTCCAGGAATGCCAGGATGACTCAACATTAAGAAATCTCACTAACAAAGAACAAAATATCAGGATTTTCTCCATCTTGATAGATATAAAAATGCATTTGAGAGCATACAGCAGGCTTCTTGAAATAAAAATTCCGTTCTAAACTTTAGAAAACTTTTTATAAGGTAGGAATAGAAAGAAATTCCTTTTCCTCGATAGAAGTTAACTATCAGAAACATGCAAATTATTTTTGATGGTGAACTACTCCAGGCATTTTAATTGAAGACAAGACCAAGAAAACGTATCATATAAAAGTTCTTGGGTTGAAAGAAATTGCCTGAAACTAATTCTGACTAATTTGATACAAAGGGAGGGAGAGTTTATTGGAAAGCTTTTAGAAAGTTCTCCAAATCAGCCAGGAGCAAAGAGAACCTCACTCCAAAAGAGACAGGAATTACTTGGTCTCTAGAATTAATGAATTTCACTTTTTTTTTTTTTGGTTTGCTTACACATGGGTCACGTTCTTCAAGATCTGAACTCCTAGGACAGCAAATTCAAATGGCTAAGCCAGGGTCATGGTCTTGCCCTTTGACTATATTCCCTAGGCTTTGAATCACATTGTGATGACCATCAAAATATACAATAAACTCATTTTGCACATTTTGAATTGAGCTACAGAAGGGGGTTTTTCCTGAGTAACTTTTTTTTTTTTTTTTTGGTGTTTATGTGATGTAGCTCTCCTAAAACAAGCTTAGGATAGTTTATATTCTGGGAAATAGCTCTGACTTCCAGCCCCACCCCTCCCCCCATCGATATTATTTCAGGAGATAATCAACAAGAGTCTTTTTGAGAGTTTATAAACTTTTCTAAGCAGTCAAGTACTGTATTATTCACCAACGTAAATACCACTCTTAACTATGGTAGTGTCTGGCACAATATATGTGCTCAATTATTATTTGTAGGATGAATGGACAAGGTACATGTCCTATTGGTTTCAGAGAATAAATGACATGATATACTATCTTAGATTTTTCATTTAATTTTGCAGGGTATAATCAGGTGAATAAAATAAAAATAAATGATATCAAATTGATTTGTAATTCAGGCTTGGAAATCCAGGAGTTTCTGGGTCATAAAATAATGGTTAAGGTTGAATCTACATAATCTACATTAACTGCTGGTTTGTCCCTGAAAACTTGTCCAGGGCTCACTGACATTAAAGAGAGCAAGAATTATGAACTGCAGCCTACCTAGACATATAATTTATCTCTTTTCATATGGCATTTACCTTGAATAATGATGAGTACATTAAAAATATCATAAATAATGTCATAGAAGCCTGTTTTACTTTGAAATTTTAAAATTGAAAACAGGGGAGAAAGAACGCAATAGTGGAATGAATTCAGCTGTGTAATAATATCTTTTGGTAAAATTAAAATAAAATTTTAATTATGAAGGAGACCTATACACATTTTTTTATATAACTAGAGAAAACATCAACTGATAATTTGGGATATTTTGCTCTTGGTAGTCTGTTAGGTTGAATTGTTAGAATGTGGGAATAATGTCCCATTCTTCTTTGAATTCCTAAGATCTAACATAAAGTTTGGCCTCTCTCCCTCAAAACAGAAGTGGAGTTGATAATAGTCAACACTAAGCTAATCAGATAATCCTGTGAATTTAGTTGAGAACCCACCCATTAAGACCTTTATGGACAGCATATGAGTGAAAGTACTTCAGACTTCTCCTTCAGAAATCCACTTCAGACTTCTTCCTTTTCACTAATGAGACTGAAGAACCTAAGCCACCCCATTTTGTTAAAAAAGACTCCATTTTAGAGTTCTGAGGAAAGAGTCTTTGGAAATCCCTGACCTCACCCCACCACCTGTGAGCCAATCAGATCCCAGATCAGGATCTCCTGACTTTACATTCAGGATTTATGACCTGCCCAGGAAATTCGAATTAAGCCCGGGAAATGAAAACCAATCAGAACCCAACACCTAACCCTTCCACAGAAGGTACTCCCAACCTGGAAACTCCCGTTTTTCGAATTTTTCGTGCGCGAATACCCTATATAAGCAATGAAACCCAGAGTTCAAGGCTCCTCTCCTTAGCCGCTGCATCAGTGACGGTGGGAGCCCCAGCTCGAGCTTGGTAATAAAAACTCTTCTTGCTTTTGCATCGGGTATCAGCTCCCTGGTGGTCATTAGGAGATTTTGTGACTTGGGCATAACAAGATGTTACAGTTCAGTGTTGCTTTAAAAACCATTTGAACAGCTAAAAAAAGTCACTGAAATTATTATATAAAAATTCTATTTTCTACAGGGGCAAAAGGACAAAGCATTAGGGAATGAGGCTGAAATTTCAGCTTTGAATTTAATGTATCTTGAAACATGAGGCAATACATCTTTGGTTGACTAAGGTAATACGTAAGATGAAATGCCTTTTACAGAATCCATCTTGAAAAGTATAAGCCAATGACAGCAATCAGTTCTTTTTCAAGAAGTGATAAGGACACAGTTAAAAGCTTTAATGTTGATGAGAAATGGGCTTGCTGGTGCTTTAGGGGACAGAATGTGTTATTAGCAGGAAAAAAGCGTTAAGTTTTCAGGAAAATTTTAAGTGCAATGGGATGTCATTGAAACAAACTGTGAGGGAATGTTAAATCTCTGGTTAGAGCAATAGGTTCAAATATTATTTCTCCCTGGCTCCTCTTTGCTGTCCCTATAGATTAAGTGATACTCAGTTTTATAATTACTCACTTCTCTCTTGCACATGTGCCATTGACCTCTGTATCCAGCTTTGACTTCTCCACCTGAGAGGTGGAGAATTATAGATACACAGTCCTAGTGGACATCTTCACTTGGGTGTCACACACAGCCTGAAACTTGTATCACCATTTTCTTCTTTTTCCCCAGCACTACCCAGTATTAATGATATCACCATTTATCCAGTTGCTTGAGACAGAAAAACTGCAGTGCTTTTGTGAAAAGCAGAAAGTGTTGACATTACTCTGTGCATACACAGATTCTACTCACAGGAAAGCTCAGGTGGGATTGCAGTTCCCATTTCCCTCCTCAATTTGGAGCATGATATGCATAAAAATAGGGAACAATCCTCAGTCTAGATTTTTCTACTTTTTAACCTATATCTGATCACTTTTCAACACCCGAATATCCTTGAATCTGCAACTCCTCTATCTCCTCTATATCCTTGAATCTGTAACTACTCTGCTTAATTGTCTATTAAACTAAATATTTAATATTGTAAAGTATTTTATGTATGCATGTTTACTGTATGTAATAATATAGAAAACATCAGTGAACACACCACCTTCCCAAGAACCAGAACGTTATTGGTATTTTGCTCTGTGCTTTTGATTCTTACTTATTATTTAAACTATTACTAAAGCTGCCTAGTCTCATTTCAACTCCCCAATATGCCCACATCCAACTACGTAACACATCACTTTCCATCTAAATATTTCACTCCCCTGCCTAAAACTCTTCTATATATTTCCATTCCTTAAAAAAGAACCCCTAAATTTCCCAGTATGGTAGAGAAAGATGTTCAAGTTTTATCCCCTATAGGGCAAAAGCTTCATTTTTGGCTGGTTCATAGTTTAGGCAGAACTAAAGTGGTTCCCCAGACGGCTCACTCCACTGTTTGCTCTGCATGAATCACCACTTCTTCTATTGTGTCCAGTCAATTCTTTCCAATTTTATTGAATTACCTCTGAGTCTTTCTCCCTTCCTAGACTGCAAGCTATTTGAAGCTAACAAAGATATCTCCTTTATTTTTTATTTCTAATCCAGTTTATGGATCACTGCAGGGTTTCAAATATTTGAATCAAAATGATTAGGAAGGAAGTTTATCTTAATATTTTGGGGGGTGATGCCAAATCTTTATTCTATATTTTTGTATTAATTTTAACTGGTCATCTAGATATTTGTTATGGATGTCTTTAAATATACATTTTCTAATTCTTTCCCATCATGTAGACATTGTCTCTGAATTACCATACAGAAATTTCTTAATGTGAATCAGGGACTGTGACAGTTAAAATGTCAGACAGTAGTGTTGATTTTATCCTCCACTCCAACATAATTACATGAGTGAACTCAAAGGATTTGCTTGGTATCTCAGCCTACCTGACTGTTGCTCAGGACACTCTATGGTAGGTTTTAGAAGTTTCCTTAGCACCCACATATCTTCTCTTTTGTTTCCTTCTGTGATCTCTGGTATATCCCTCTTCCCATTCCTGACTCCTACCCTACTGTTCAGGGTCAGCTGAGACGCCCATCAGCTCTGTGCTCTTAGAGCAGTTTAATTTGTTACAGTTTTTCCTCCTCGCTCTGACTTCAAACCTGCTCTTCCAGGGCCGCCATTTTTTACTGGCTGTCAGGGTGGAGGCAATCTCGTTACACAAATTCAATTAGTATATAAATAACTGTTATTTAACTCCATCTGTGGAGTTTCTCAAGTATTAAGTTTTAAAGGATACTTTTCACCTTAAAGAAGCTTGAACGATGCTTTGTATTTAGAGGTAAGTGCATCTTGATATTTTTCTAAGCATACCAAACAATGCACGTGCCTATTGGTTTTCCCACAAATCAGCCTTGCTTAGATGTAAAACTATTCAAATTGATCCTTTTATAAAGAAAACTTTATAACTATTATTTAATCGCAAAGTCAAGCAGAGGTAAGAGCATTTAAAAACCACCTTGGGTGATTGTTATCCGTGGATGTCAGCCACAAGAGGAAAGGTTTATCAGGCATCACTGGGCTTCCCTGGTGGCTCAGCAGTAAAGAATCCGCCTGCAATGCAGGAGCCCTAGGAAACGAGTATTCAGTGTCTGGGTGGGGAAGATATCCTGGAGGAGGAAATGGCAACCCAAGCCATTCCAGTACTCTTGCCTGGAAAATTCCATGGACAGAGGAGCCTGCGGGCTATCAGTCCATGGAGTCGCAAGAGTTGGACACGACTGAACAACTCAGCCACCACCACCACCACACTTAAAAGACACAGGTTTAGCTTTTGACCTCCCTTTCCATCTCTATAGTAATCGCATACTATGAAAAAGCTTGGTTACTAATGTGGTCTATCCTTTATTCTTCAGTCCTAATGCATATCATGGTGGGACAGGATGTTTGAAAACTTTAGTACATTCTTCAAAGTGACAATTTGTTGGGAATCGCTGAAGAAGGGATGCTTTTGAACTGTGGTGTTGGAGAAGACTCTTGAGAGTCCCTTGGACTGCAAGGGGATCCAACCAGTCCATCTTAAAGGAGATCAGCCTTGAATATTCACTGGAAGGATTGATGCTGAAGTTGAAGTTCCAATACTTTGGCCACCAGATATGAAGAACTGACTCATTGGAAAAGACCCTGATGCTGGGAAAGATTGAAAATGGGAGGAGAAGGGGATGATAGAGGATGAGATGGTGGATGGCATCACTTACCCTATAGGCATGAGTTTGAGTAAGCTCTGGGAGTTGGTGATGGACAGGGAAGCCTGGTGTGCTTCAGTCCATGGGGTTGCAAAGAGTCAGACACAACTGAGNTTGAAAATGGGAGGAGAAGGGGATGATAGAGGATGAGATGGTGGATGGCATCACTTACCCTATAGGCATGAGTTTGAGTAAGCTCTGGGAGTTGGTGATGGACAGGGAAGCCTGGTGTGCTTCAGTCCATGGGGTTGCAAAGAGTCAGACACAACTGAGCAACTGAACTCAACTGATACTATTTTTAGGGCAGTGTGCAATGAATAAGACATGATTCCTGCCCTCACAGAACTTATCAGAGGTCCTCATGCCCAGAAAGAGGGCAGGATGTGATAAATGTTATATAGAAGGTAAAATAGCCTCCCAAGTTTACAGGAGAAGATTAATTCTGTTTGGCAAAGACTGAAAAGATTTTTCCAATGAATGGCATCTGAAGAATAGCTATAATCTCAAAATGTAGAGTTATTGGACAATGGCGTTCCAGATAAAGGGAGGAGTATGAGCTGAAATACAAAGGCAAGGAGGGCAAGGAGGTAGAAGGATTTCAATGGCAAAGAGTTAGACATCTTGTCTACTACTTAAGGTTTTGACTGAGAAACATTCTCAGTGCATGACAACTCCTTTGTTATTCTTGGAAAAATAATTTAAGCTTGCTCCTTTTGCTACATAACATTCTTACAATTCAGTTGTTCATCTTCAATTGGTTTGATTTTAGGGGAAATAAAAATCTCTTTCTTATCAACTAATAGGAAAAATTTTTTTATTTTGTTATTTAAATATGACATTTTAAAACTTCATGTGGTTAGGACTCCATGCTTCCAGAATGGGTTCAATGACTGCCAAGGAAATTAAGATCCTGCATGCCACAGGGCCAAAAAAAAGCACCCCCAAACCCTTAGTTTTCTCTCCCCTTTTTTCCATTACCCTATTGCCAATTACCATCATCTTTCTCCTGAACTTCTACAAAAGTTCCCCAATTCATCTGCCTGCTTCCAGGCACAGCCACACTCCTGTAATCCTTAATCCACACAGCAGCAAGAAAGATGGTTTTAAATTTTGATTAATTTACATGTGAATCTATAGGGAGTCCCATGAGTTGTGTATTCTGGAAGATGACATAGTGGTGGCAATACTGGTTACACTTACACAAAATGCACTCTTACACAAAATGTCAGTGTTGTTTCTCCCAGTCTCTGAGGGAGTGTGATCACTGGGAAGTGCAGGAACTGCTGAAGCCAGAACGTTTTCTAAGCATGGATTTGTGATAGACATTCCTGGGAGTCACCCTCTCATGGGCTGACCTATATGCTGCTGCCAGAGATAAGGGAAAGCGTGTCACAGCTTTATCAGTGCTTATAGTAGCTTTGCTTGTAATGGTGTGATTAAACCATTGTTTGGGCGAAAACACCTTAACATCAAATTGAGCTGTCAGGGATTTGCTGGTAATGTAGCAATTTTTCAGACAAGGTTCTGGTGCTTTCTGATAACATCACCACTTTGTATCTAATTAATACTAGTGCTAGATGAGTGGTGTTTCTGAGGTGAACTTTGACTACTTCAGAAGTCTGGAATTGGGGAGAGACATTTTTCTCAAATGTCTGAATTTGGTTTTCTCTGTTTTTTCCTCCTCCCCTAAACTGGTCTTCATAGCCCTACTATTGTTACTTTATGATAAAAAGCACAAGCAATAACCCTTCCTCCCCAAAGTAAATATAAAACTTTTTCCAGTTGGAGTTTTTTTTTTTAATTAAAAAAATCCTTTTATTTTATATTAGAGTACAGCTGATGAACAATGTTGTGATAGTTTCAGGTGGACAGCAAAAGGATTCAGCCGTACATATAGATGCATCCATTCTCCCCCAAACTCCCCTCCCATCTAGGCTGTCACATAACATTGAACAGTTTCATCTGCTGTATAGTAGGTCCTTGTTGTTTATCCATTTAAAATATTAATACAGCAGTGTGCACATGTCCATCCCATCCCAAACTCCCTAACTATCCCTTGGCCCCATCCTTACCTGCTGGCAACCATAAATTTGTTCTTTAAGCTGGTGGGTCTGTTTCTGTTTTGTAAATGAGTTCATTTGTATCATTTCTTTTTAGATAACTCATATAAAGGATGTCATACGATATTTCTCCTTCTCTATCTGACTTCACTCAGTATGATAATATCTAGGTCCAGAATGAGTGGTTTTAAGGAAATAAAGAAGCGATATTGAGGCACTCAGAAACTAGCAACAAGGGATGCCATTTGAGGCCCCAGGCTTGAAGAGAAATAGTATCATTTGAGCCTACCGAGAGTTGGAGCTTTGGAGAAGGGATCAATTAGTAATAATTGCAGTATTGGAGGAATGTAACTGGTAGAAATATAGCCTAAAGCATAGACTATATGCTTGGGTCTCTCCTCCCAACATCTGTTTTCCTTCTGATGTTGCCCAGTGACCAAG
>SJYX01011804.1:39300-75935 GCA_006410675.1 Oreotragus oreotragus
ATCTATCAGATCTAGGCCCTTAAATCTATTTCTCACTTCCACTGTATAATCATAAGGGATTTGATTTAGGTCATACCTGAATGGTCTAGCGATTTTCCCTACTTTCTTCAATTTAAGTCTGAATTTGGCAATAAGGAGTTCATGATCTGAGCCACAGTCAGCTCCTGGTCTTGTTTTTGTTGACTATATAGAGCTTCTCCATCTTTGGCTGCAAAGAATATAATCAATCTGATTTCGGTGTTGACCCTCTGGTGATGTCCATGTGTAGAGTCTTCTCTTGTGTTGTTGGAAGAGGGTGTTTGCTATGACTAGTGCATTTTCTTGGCAAAACTCTATTAGTCTGGCTAGTTATATACAATTCTGTTTAGTTTTTCCATAGAATCCTGACCCTTCTCTTGGTCTCTTTTTGTCATGAAATAAAAAAAGACTCAAAATTACAAAAAAAAAAAAAAAAGAAAAAAAAGGACTACTCCCCAAATTTAGAGTGTAGGTTTCTATTAAATTGGCTTCTAGGTCAGATAAAAGTTAATGAACTTGTTTCTTTACAACTCTCAATCTCTCCTCCAGTATCCCAACCTGGTCACAGACACGGTAGGACTGGGAATCCTAATAAGAGATCTCCTTCCTTGCCCAACTAAGGCCACCTAGGTGGAAAGGGGCACTGCCAGCATCTTTTTTCTTTGATCTTCTTTGCTTAATTTTTCATGAATATATCATCCTGCCTACAAGTTTCCCAAAGCTCTCCTTACTTATATTTTGAAGGCATACCACCTTGTCTATATAACGCTCTCTGGTTATAATGCATCCACCTTTGAGGAGTGCTATCCACTACTTTGCCAACAGAGGGGTCTGTCTAGTCAAGGCTACGGTTTTTCCATTGGTCATGTATGGATGTGAGAGTTGGACTGTGAAGAAGGCTGAGCACCGGAGAATTGATGCTTTTGAACTGTGGTGTTGGAGAAGACTCTTGAGAGTCCCTTGGACTGCAAGGAGATCCAACCAATCCATTCTGAAGGAGATCAGCCCTGGGATTTCTTTGGAGGGAATGATGCTGAAGCTGAAACTACAGTACTTTGGCCACCTCATGCAAAGAGATTATTCATTGGAAAAGACTTTGATGGTGGGAGGGATTGGGGGCAGGAGGAGAAGGGGACGACAGAGGATGAGATGGCTCCCGGAGTTGGTGATGGACAGGGAGGCCTGGCGTGCTGCAATTCATGGGGTCGCAAAGGGTTGGACATGACTGAGCGACTGAACTGAGCTGAACTGATCCCCTCTCTTTCACACACACTGTTGTCGCTGTTGGCTTTGTCACTTTGGACTGCCACTATAAATACCATAGACTAGGTGGCTTAAACAAAGCATTTTCCCCCCTCAAAATTCTGAAGGCTGGGAAGTCCCGGATTAAGGTTCTGGCAGGATTCAGTTTCTAGTAAGTTCTCTCTTCCAGGTTTGCAGACATCCTGCTGCATTGTCATGTGACAGGAAGAGAGAGGGGCAGGGATCTGTCTTCTTTTCAAAAGGTCACAGTCCCACCCTTATGACCTCATTTAACCTTAATTGTCCCCTGAAGATTTTATCTCCAGGGACTTACATTGGGAATTAGGGCCCCAGCATATGAAATTTGAAGAGCACAATTCAATCTATAGGAGCTATTTTAAATATTCTACATTCTGCAAGTGGCATTCTGTCACTTGCATCAAGGCAAGGATACTACCTTTGAATCTGGCAGTGTCTTGCAGAGTCCTGACGTACAATGACAGCAAAGGAAATTCTGACTCCTTGAAGAGACTGGACGTTTCTAGTTGACTGACTGAATTTTCCTTGGGGGAAAATCCTTTATCACTTTGAACCTAAAGTTTTCCATCGGAAAAATGAGAGGTTGAATTCTGATCACTAAGATTTGACCTGAACCTTAGAATCTGTAATTTTCCTTGCCTGAGGGAAATCACTTTAGCTTGCTTCATAGAGATTTTTATGCCCTTCTAAGGACTCAGCAAGGATCTACTAAATGATGTATAAGGGGCTGTTTGGGATACCAAAGGAGAATTTAGTAAAAGGTACTTAACAGCTCACTTTCTACATCTTCTTCATTTTTGCCCAAGAAGTTCATAGAGAATACCAGCTCTCTTTGTTTTGGATGCTGCTATGCTAAAGTAATATAATACTATTAATTTTCATCTATAACTGAGTAATATGAAATTTCGAATCCAGCTATGCTGTTAACTATAGTTGAAAAGTTATTTTTATTCTTCACACATGTTGAGTGTCAGATATATTTCTTTCCAATCATTTTTCATTTTTTGATGAATATTTTCAATATACAATTCCACTGTGTGTCTTTTTTATTATTAGTTCGGTGCTTTGAGGCATTCCTGACTGTAGAGTTACTTTAGTTAACCTGGATGATGGTCTCACATGTTGGTATAACTTCTACTTTGAATGGACTCTGAGTGGGTGAGCTTAAGAAATACAGATTCAATATGACCTTCTCTCTGCAACTTTGGATGCTGCATGAACCTATACTTGATGATCTGAAAATGAAATTCTCCTCCAAATTTGGTTAGATGGCTGTTATTTTTGGAGAAGTAGAACTTGTTCTGTTATCCCCACTCCCATATCCCTCATTAACAGTATAACTTTGCTAATGGGGACATAAGTTCCAACTTTCTAACACTTGTGCAGTACATGGGAAACATATGATAAATCCTAGCATTATTAATAGAACCTCATTCCCCTCATATGCCATCTTATACAGAGAGACATTAGGATGAACAGAATGACTTCTAAAATGACTTGTAAAATCTATGCTATTCTATGGCTCAAGATAAAACAAAAGAATACATATGTAGATTTGCATTCTTTCTCTTTAAGGTATCCTATATTTATTCATTCATTATGGATCCCTTCTTGGAAGGGCTGATGTTTAAGCTTAAACTCCAATACTTTGGCCACCTGATGAGAAGAACTGACTCACTGGAAAAGACCCTGATGATGGGAAAGATTGAACGTGGGAGGAGAAGGGGACGACAGAGGATGAGATGGTTGGATGGCATCACCGATGCCATGAGTTTGAGTAAGCTCTGGGAGTTGGTGATGGACAGAGAAGCCTGGCATGCCACAGTCTGTGGGGTCACAAAGAGTAGGACATGAATGAGCGACTAAACTGAACTGAACTGATGGATCCTTTCATGCATCTTTATTTTTTTTCGGTAACTGCTCAATATTTGATTTTGAAATTATTCTCCTTTCTCTTCCCTAATTCAAAAATCTGTGATTTGTACATGGATGGCTTTTTAGAAGGCATTTCTTTGCCTGTCTTAATTATCTGTATATAAATTGTTTCAAGATGAACATTCTAGATCATGCCCTAACAGGAAAGGTTTTTTTTTTTTCTTACTAATAGGAAATATAAAGTCTATGTACATTTGGATTTATAATGCAGATTTTCTGATATGCTATTACAGTTCAACAGCAGTTACATAGGCATGGAAGAAGAGGACTATATTAGGAAGAATCCAGATGCTATGTAAGAACAGAATGAAGGATATAAATAAAACAGAATTCCGAGTGGTAAAGAATCTGCCTGCCAATGCAGGAGACATTGGTTCTATCCCCGGTCCAGAGAGATCTCACGTGCCGTGGAGCAACTAAGTCCATGCAGCATAGCTACTGAGCCTGTGCTCCAGAGCCCGGGAGCTGCAACCCATGAGCCCATGTGCCACAGCTACTGAAGCCTGGGTGCCCTAGAGTCCATGCTGTACAATAGGAGAAGCCGCCACAATGAGAGGACCGTGCACTGCCACGAGAGAGTAACCCCCACTTGCCGCAACTAGAAGAAAGCCCGAGCAACGACGAAGGCCTGGCGTAGCCCCACCTAACTAACTAAATAGATAAAAGTTAGAAAACAAAACCCAGAATTAGCAGCAGAATGAGTTTTCCATGTACACCATAAGTGAACAACAGTGGAACCCAAGTAGATTCCTATTACTCAGGTGTGCGGTGCTTCTTTGGGTTGAAGCATTCTGTTGTACAGGTTTCATTAGCTTCACAGTCTTCAGCTCCTCTCACAACACCTACATGCAGCTGAGTACCGCCCTGGGCCTCTCAGCATCTGCTATGCATGCTTCACTGATCAGAGCCAGGCTTTCATTGTCTTTGAGTTCCTATTCCTCAGTTCAGCTTGGGAAGGCAGGCACTGTGCACAGAGGCAGAGAGTAAACAGTGTTTGGAGGAAATGCTGGATCAAAAGTCCTGTCATCCTTTGTCTTCACAAAGTATGAATGACAAGGGCAGGCTCACCGAGGGGTTACCTGAATTTCCCAGTCCATGAGTAAGCTGGCATGCACTCCCAGAGATGAACTGTGCTTCTTTTGCAGAGCCTGCGCTCATCACTCTGTGCTGTCAGCAATGACACCAATTAGTGTCACTTTTAATGGTGGCTCTTGAAACCCAAAGGAGACCAGTGTTTTGGCTACTGAAATATTTCTGATTTTTCTATTCAAATGTTAAGAAAAACAGACATTCTTCTTGAGTTTGCTGATGTGGATGGAGAGTGAGTGCGTTAGTCACTTGACTACCATAAACAATATTTTTGTCCATGCATGGTTAATACTTTATTTTTTTTGGGGGTGGTAGTTTTATAGGCTTGTAGACTTCTATGGTCTGTATCTGCATATGAGGTAAAGTGCATTCTCTCACTTTTTGGTGCAAATGTTGGGACTCATTTGGAATACATTTCCAGGAGTGGTTCTGTATTGTGCTGAGCAGTTAACTCATTTTAGACAGATCATTTTCCAAATTATCTGGACAGAATCTATATGCAATCTGTAACCACTGGAAAAGAGGCTTTATATTTCTGTGCCTCCTTAGAAAGCTATTCTAAATTACAGTTAGCTGATTTGTTCTTAATATGGCCTGATTCTCTTTGGTAAGGAGGTCCTTGGCCTGCACGTGTTTATTTTCATGTTTCCTTTCCTTTAATTATCCTTCTGTTTAAGGAAGGAACTGAACTGCTCATGTGGAAAAAAATGGAGAGCATTATCTCTATCCAGCACAAATTTCACGTTAAGGCTGATAATCCAGGAGCACAGAAATGGTTACAATTATAGTGTAACACAGAAAAACACTTTTTAAAGCAGAGATTCAATATTGGGGATGAGAACTAGTTCAAGCCACGAAGGAAGTTTACGCTTGCAAGTCTAATTGATATAGAAAACTGACTAGGCATTAAAAGATCCATGAGTTTTTCTTTGAGCATAAAAAATAATGTAAACTGTTATTTTCTGGGGGGGAAGGGGAGCTACCACTTTTTATCTGCCAAATTCGGGATGGTGATTATCAAACATTTCTGTCTCTTTATAGAAATATTATATAAAATTGACAACATGGTCTGCTTTTTAATTGTAGAAACAGAATAGATGATTGTGTAAAGACTTAAAAAGGAGTCAGATAACATTTCCATTTTATCATATGATGTGTTATTCTCCCCTTCCACAGGTTGTGACAGATTCTAGAAGGGCTTGTTGCATTGTCTTGGGATGACAGGCTTCCCTGTTTTACTGCTGTCATTGGTGAGCATGACATGCTTCTCAAGAATTCTGACTTCTGCAGAGGAGTGTAATTTGGGTCTTAGGATGGGATTTCAAGTTTTGAACTAAAAAGCTTTAAGAAAGACATTTTACCATAGTTTTCTTTAAATATAAAAATGAGGTTAAATATTTATTTCTACTTTGAAGCAAATACCAAAATCTATGTTGAGGAATCACATAACATTACAGGGAAAAAATGGAAAGAACATAGTAAATGCTCATTTTCATGTTAACTTAAACATGAGATGCTTTTATATGTTTGTTTTATAGGTACACTTTTATAAGTTTTTGTATATAAATATATAAATAAAACATATATATTCATATAATTTTCACAGCTATGCTTTAAATATCTATATAATTCTGCGAATAGTACCATTTAGATCTCATAGGAGTTAACTCATAAAGGACTCCCATTTAAGTCACATAGGAATTAACAGTATCTACTGACATCTATTGATAACTAATGGAACTCTTTATATATATGTACACATCCAGGAGAGACGAATGAGGGTTTGCCAGAGGCAGGGCAGAGAGGAGTGAGAATAATAATGAAGAGGAGCGACTGGGGACTAACACTGTGAGCTCCTAGAGAGGGGCTGAAGAAGCAGCTGAGAGAACTGTTTGATTTTATGAAGTTCTGGGTACAGGCAGAATTTTCAGATATTGGTACTAAACAGTGACCTGGTACCGAGGGGAGAAGACCACTAATATTCTTATACTTTGAGGGGCTGAAGCGGATACTGTCCCGAGCGTCCGAGAGGCTTTGGGGGCAGCACACCAAGCTGGACCTTGGCATGCACTTGCTGCTGCCCCCTTTGACCCCCGGGGACTGGGACCTGGACCAGAGCACCAGAGTGGGAGGGGCAGCATGCTGACAAGCGTCGGCCTCTACGACCCCAGGACTCCCAACGCAGGTGGCAAAGCAGCCACCTGGGTACTTAGCCAGTGCAAAGACTGCTTATGTGCACGCCTGGACCAAGGGCCTCGAGGGCAAAAGCGAAAGCTCAGCCAACAAAGCCGAAGAGCCCTAATCTGTGCGTTAAGTCGGGCCTCCAATAGCCCGAACTGGGAAGGCCAGTGCGAATGGGTGCGAGGTCAAGGTCGCAGGTGGAAGAATTACAACGGGGCCAGGCCCAAGGCCCCTGTGGTCTCTGAGCCGCCACGGCGACCCGCCACCAGAGGGCGCCCGCGCCAGCCCCGGGTTAGCCACGTACCCGTGCCAGCTCTTTCCTGAAACTGGCCCCCAAGAGCCTCTGGGGTTCCGGAAGCCCGTTTGCTGGAAACAGCTCGGCCCGCGAGGGTGAGCCAGACCCTGGGTCCCTGAAAGATGTTTTTAAAGACTTTGCCCCCACGACCTCCCCCTTTCGCCAAGGTAAGCCGGAAAGGAGCGTCTCCCTGCGCCCCATCTTCCCAGTGCAATATTTAAAAGGGCCTCAGCAGAATTGGAAACTTGGGGGAAGGAGTTTGGATTTTTTTTTCCTTTCTTTTCTTTCTCTCTCTCTCCTTGTCCCTCCGCCCCTCTCTTTTTTTCAAGTAATACTTTCTTTGAAACATAGAAATTGTTTATAACCATCACCAGAAGCAAGGGCGGACTGAGTAGCCTCCAAGGGTCAGTGTACCATATGATCAGGCTGTCTCTGTGTCTTCTTTTTGTTTCAAAAACCATAATTAGTGAGATTTTTCTTCAGCCGCCAGTGTCAGCCTTGAAGCAGAGGGCTGCAGCCCTTAGTGCTTGTAAAATAAGGAAGAATACACAATATGCTGTGGTTGGGTGTTTTCCCCTTCCTTTGAGAATCTTCTTTTGTAAAAGCGAAACTCAATACTTCTTAAAAACGGAAATTTGTGGTGAAGCTGGAACCCTTCTCTTGGAATATTCAGCCTAAGAACCTCATGGGACTATGGATTCACCCCAAATTTTAATTTGCCATTCAGCCAAGGTTTTAAAGAAAAACTGTTCACTAACGAAGACTGTAATGAAGATGTAAGTACTATTTTGGAGTTGAAAATCGATGGCACAGATATGTATACAATGTACTGTATTTTTACAGTGATTGTCACTGTATGACTCTGTTCCACCCTCTTTCTGTAATCCACGTCTGTCTTCCAGAAATGTCACCTGCTCTTTTTCTTGTGGTCTTTTATTTATTTATTCAGTCTTAGCTGCAGCACTCAGGATCTTTGTTGAGGCGCATGGGTTTCTCTCTAGTTGCGGAGCCCTAGTGCGGGCTTAGTTGCCCTGAAGCATGGCAGATCTTAGTTCCCAGACCAGGGATCGAACCTATGTCCCCTGGATTGGAAGGCGGATTCTTAACCAGTGAAGTCTCCCTCTCCTGTGATCTCTTAGTCCAATAATTGTATTACTGTCATCAAAGGACGCCATTACTTAAGAAAAAAGAAATATTATATATACATATATTAATGATTTAAAATTACATAGGTGTCCAGTAGAAATGTAAAGTTACAGTAAAAATTTATAATAACTGTCAAAAATAAGGAGAGGCTAGAAAAATAGTATTAATAAGCTGTCTTTATATTTTATACCAGCGTCAGGTTTGACAGATCAAGAGATTTTAATGTAAGCATATTTTTAAATATTAAAAAACTAACTACTAGGAGAGCTGAAACAAAAAAGTTAAAAGTGATCACCTTTTGAAAGCCAGAGTTCAGATTGGAAAAGGTGGATTGAGGAATACTACTTTCCATTTAAAACACCTATTATAGAATTTTATTTTTATTAACAAGTACAAATATTACTTTGTTATATATTTAGAAAATAAAATATCCAGAATCTAGAATATGCTTAATAAATATTCCTTTCCACGTCTATGTTCTTTATATAAGTCTCTGAGCAAACAGTTCTTTAAGTCAGTCCTTAGAGTTACTCCCTTGACTTCTAAAGGTGGATTGAGGAATACTACTTTCCATTTAAAACACCTATTATAGAATTTTATTTTTATTAACAAGTACAAATATTACTTTGTTATATATTTAGAAAATAAAATATCCAGAATCTAGAATATGCTTAATAAATATTCCTTTCCACGTCTATGTTCTTTATATAAGTCTCTGAGCAAACAGTTCTTTAAGTCAGTCCTTAGAGTTACTCCCTTGACTTCTGAGTTTTAGTTCTGTGACTCTCATATTTTCATGTGCATTTAATCTCCTGAGGGATCCTATTGAAATGCAGATTCTGATTCAGTGGAGCTGAGGTGGGGCTTAACATTTTTTGCATTTCTAACAAGCTCCCAGGTGGNTGTGCATTTAATCTCCTGAGGGATCCTATTGAAATGCAGATTCTGATTCAGTGGAGCTGAGGTGGGGCTTAACATTTTTTGCATTTCTAACAAGCTCCCAGGTGACAAATGCTCCTGATCTGTGAATTGCATTTTGAATAGAAAGAATCTCTTGGATATATCCCCCTCCACCATCCACAAGTTATATTTTCCTGCTTCTTTGCATGTATAGTGACTTCTGATTGGATACAGATATGGTGAATGTTACCTTGTTGCATGCTGAATATTGTCACTTGTTTATTAATATAAATATTCTTGAATTTTGTTCTGGGATGCAGCTAAGTAACTTGGAAACGAGTTTGATTCTTTTGAGGTGTTGGTGGATCCAGAGTAGTCTTTATTTAGTCTGGGGATAATTTTATTCCACTTCCCTGGTATCTCAGCTGATAAAGAATCCACCTGCAATACAGGAGACCTGGGTTTAATCCTTTGGTTAGTAAGGTCCCCTGGAGAAGGGAAGAGCTACCCACTCCAGTATTCTGGCCTGGAGAATTCCATGGACTGTACAGTCCACGGGGTCACAAAGAGTTGGACACGACTGAGTGACTTAAAGAAAAAAGATACTCTTTTACATTCTCCATCACTTAGGGAGTTTACACTTCGGCTGTTGGGAGCACAAATTATTCCTTGCCCTTTGTGAGCCCCAGAGGGGGCTTCTTTTTTCTGCCTTTGGTGATTTCTTCATACACATGCACTGATCAGTACTCAGTTGACGACTGGAGGGGAATTCTCTCCAGACTCTGAAATTCTTTTTCTGTGCCATTTCCTTCTGTCCTTTCCTCTGCCTTGCAAACTCTAAATGCTTAGATTTCTCAACTGTATCTCCTTAACTTAGGGGGACTGATGGCTCTTCCTGGATTCTTCTTTTTGCAGACTGGAAATTTTTGCAGGCACTTTGTCCCCCCTCTCTCAGAGATCACTGTTCTACACTGCCTGATGTCCAAATGTCTTAAAAACGTTGTATTCCTGTATTTTTTTTATTGTTATGGTTATTTTGGGCATGGTATTAAATTTGGTTCAGTACTCTGTCTTGGCCACATGCAGAAGTTCCTAGATGCTATTTTCTATCCGAATTGGCTTTGCTTATTTAGCTTAGTATCAAGAACCATGAAGAGTCTGAGATTTCACCCAGACTGCAGAATAACAAGTTAGTCGGCCTCTGTTTTAAAATGCTGGTAGAAGACAGGAGACTCCTAGATTAGAGACAAAGGATTTATTATTCTGGGCAGATCAAGAAACTTGAACTTCCTGTTCTTATCGGTTTCCTTTGTCCCCTAAGTCCTATGGTGTGATATGGAATGATCTAGATACATAGTGTAGAGAGAGTGGATCTGTGTCATCGCTGAGGAATCCTGAGTCTCAGTGTTATGAAGAAGATGCTAGCCAGTTGGCCAAAATTTGTTCCAGAAGGAGAGACTTTTCAGATTATTCTTGTCACTAAAGACCTCTATTTTCTGCACAGAGGGAGACATTATCTCTTTCTTTTAAGACTGTTTGCCATGCAGACATTCTTGGAAATACAGTGCAGACGAAAGTTGTCACAACACATGTTGAAGCCTTGGAAAACAGCTCCTCGACACTGAGCTTTGCTAAGTGACCTGGCTGAGTGCCTTTAGTACTGTGGTTATCTCAATTATTTTTTATTAGGTATTGAGCGATGCAGAATACCTATGCAGGATGACTTAAATAAGGGCTGGACTAGCTTTACAATGAATAGCTTTTAGGACATACACATCAATTATTTAGCGTATGCTCAATTTCAACAAATTGGATTTTTTCTAAGCGTTAGAAAGCACAAAAACTACTCACTTTTTCAAGGAAAATTGCCAAGTGAGATAGGTTTCTGCATTTTTAACATTGATATTGGATCTCAGCTTTACTGTGGGCACATATTCCCAATGTACATTCAATGCCAGCTATTGAACTTCTTCAATAAGGCATAATAATGTTATTGGGCATGTAAAAGGATTATTTCCAATATAAATTTTATATGTCTCATTATCAAACTGGTTACTCACTAAACTGGAAACGTAAAGCTATGAGAGGTAAGTCCACTAGATACAGTGAAGATCTTGTTCTTTCTTTGGAGAATTTCTTGGGTTTTGATAATATGGTGTATGTGCTGCTGTCTGAAAGATTCTAAGTATGTGAAACAAACAGTAGATATGCTACAGTTAGCCTTGGTTAAAGAAACAGACTTCCATCATAGCTCAGTTGGTAAAGAATCTGCCTGCAGTGCAGGAGACCTGGGTTTGATCCCTGGGTTAGGAAGATCCCCTGGAGAAAGAAATGGCAACCCACTCCAGTATTCTTGCCTGGAGAATCTCATGGACAGAGGAGCCTGGCAGGCTACATACACTCCATGGGGATGCAAGAGTCAGACACGACTTGGGGACTAAAGAGAGAAAGAGAGAAAGAAACAGAGCTGATAATATTGGCTATATTATTTTGCAAAATCCCATAGGAAACTAGGAGTATCAGGCAAAACTATCTTGACAATGTCATAAGCAAGTTAATAGTCAGGCTACATACACTCCATGGGGTTGCAAGAGTCAGACACGACTTGGGGACTAAAGAGAGAAAGAGAGAAAGAAACAGAGCTGATAATATTGGCTATATTATTTTGCAAAATCCCATAGGAAACTAGGAGTATCAGGCAAAACTATCTTGACAATGTCATAAGCAAGTTAATAGAAGCCACTCAAAGGCTTCGTTGGCTTATAGAACAATTTAAACACATTGCATTCTCTAAGGAGGCAGGTTGTATCAGGTATTCAGATCAAACTCATGACAGGTAGAGACGCTGTGCACGTAAGAGCAGAATGAGAGGTGCTAATATTTAATATTTATAAATGGCTTCAAGTGTTGGTTTGTGTCTGTCTGACTTGTAATTGGATCTAAAGTTTTTTGTGGGTGGCAGCAGAGAAGTGTGTAATTCCATATCAGCAGGAGCTCTTACTTTATGTGGCACAAGGGGATTCTTGCAGAAGCCTGTGACTCTGCGTAAAATTTTCTGTGCACGGATGTGTTGCGTTTTAGGAGGGGAGAAGCTCAATAGCTTTCATTAGATTCTTGAAGGATCAGTGAAGATTAACCAAGGAATAACTCAGAGAGATTTAGCTGGGTATTTTTGTATTCTCAAAGTTATTTGAAAGGAAAATTGTACACTCAAATGTTGGGGAGACTTGGTAAACTGAGTCAAGAAACAAAGGAACAAATCAAGATTAAAAGAGAGGGGTGAGGGCGATTAAACAAGAGCAATAACTATAGTAATCCGAGAAAAAACATTTTTGCATTTTTTCAGTGAAATAATTATCTGGCAAGTAGTAGAGAAGTTAGGCTGGAATTTGTTTGTTTGTTTTGTTTTGAGATGGCCAGCCATCAGAGAAAACCATTTTAGTTGTTGATAAATTCTTCAGAAAACCTTGAGCAAATTTCTGATAACATATACACATGATAGGTTTCTTTCGTCACATGCCATCCGTCAGCACCTAATCTGAGAAAAAACATTTTTGCATTTTTTCAGTGAAATAATTATCTGGCAAGTAGTAGAGAAGTTAGGCTGGAATTTGTTTGTTTGTTTTGTTTTGAGATGGCCAGCCATTAGAGAAAACCATTTTAGTTGTTGATAAATTCTTCAGAAAACCTTGAGCGAATTTCTGATAACATATACACATGATAGGTTTCTTTCGTCACATGCCATCCGTCAGCACCTTCACCATAGTTAAGCTAGTTCAGTCTCATTTCCCTTAGAATTTCTCACAGGTCAGGTTGAACAAAACCCCAAGAGAGAATCACATGGAGAAAAACCACACAAAATCTTTCCTGAGTGATGAGCCCTACCTCTAATAGTCAAACTCTTAAATTAGTTGTATTTTTATGCTTCTTTCAAGATGCAGTCACTTGATTACTTCAAAATTATGGACCAAATTTTGGACTACATTTCAGACTCTGTTAGCTTAGAAATAACTGAATTATCATTTCCTCAAACTGCGTTTCATATGAGAAGCATAACTCCGGAGCATGTGTTTTATTATCAGTCACAGTGCAAAGCAATTTCATGTTACTAGGAAAATTGCCAAGGATGATTAAAGGCAACTTAATAATTAATTGGCTTATCAGAATCCTTTTTCTCAACATTCCGAAGCTATATATTGGGCTAATTATGCCCAGGAAGTTGATCTTAGACTATCATTATTTCTTTACTCTGTTTTAAAGCATTGTTGTCAAAACCCGATTAGAGAGAGGAAAGATATAAAATGATGTGGTATTCTATTTTAAATTAGCATTATCCTGGCTTGTACCCTAGGTCTCCTTTCTAATATCCTGCCTCAGGACCTTAGGACATGCATTTCTGTTGGCTACATAATCACTTTCAGCAGTTTGTTCCAAAATTTTCTCCTTAAAGGTGTTTTCTTAGTTACTCTGAAAAATATCTGTATTATCTCAGATTTAATTATTTAAAATATTACCTATGTTTTTCTCTCCTCCATAGTGCTTTATTTTTCTTCAGAGCACTTGCCTGTTGTATTCCAGATCTATTTTTGTCTGTATTCTTCCCTGGAATGAAAGGAAACATAGCAAAGGCAGCTTTGCTATTAAATCTCTTGCTTCTGGAATGGTGCCCAGAACACAGAAGTTCCTGATTATTTATTGGGAGAATGAACATGTAGATTTTTATGTAAATATTTTGGAATAGTTTCTTTTTTTTTTANATTCTTCCCTGGAATGAAAGGAAACATAGCAAAGGCAGCTTTGCTATTAAATCTCTTGCTTCTGGAATGGTGCCCAGAACACAGAAGTTCCTGATTATTTATTGGGAGAATGAACATGTAGATTTTTATGTAAATATTTTGGAATAGTTTCTTTTTTTTTTAAAACAAAATCATTTCAATTTTTATTTATTTATTTTTTACTTTACAATATTGTATTGGTTTTGCCATATATCAACATGAATGTGCCACAGGTATACATGTGTTCCCAATCCTGAACCCCCCTCCCTCCTCCCTCCCTGTACCATCCCTCTGGGTCATCCCAGTGCACCAGCCCCAAGCATCCTGTATCCTGCATCGAACATAGACTGGCGATTCATTTCTTATATGATATTATACATGTTTCAATGCCATTCTCCCAAATCATCCCACCCTCTCCCTCTCCCACAGAGTGCAAAAGACTGTTCTCTACATCTGTGTCTCTTTTGCCGTCTCACATACAGGGTTATCGTTACCATCTTTCTAAATTCCATATATATGCGTTAGTATACTGTATTGGTGTTTTTCTTTCTGGCTTACTTCATTCTGTATAAACTGGAGCCAGTTATACAGAGTGAATAGTTTCTTTAAATGGATTGTGTAGTTGTCCTTCAACTGTACCAAAAATAATGAAACTTCTTTGACTGTGTTAAATACAGAGTATATTGCCTTGCTCCAGGAGCAGTTTCTAAAAGGTTAGATTTTATGCTTAGCACTTATTAGCAGGAACAGCTGAATAACAATAGCATAATCTTAGTTGTCATGCATGAGTGCTAAGTCACTTCAGTCATGTCCGAATCTTTGCAACCTGATGGACGATAGCCCACCAGGCTCCTCTGTCCATGGAATTCTCCAGGCAAGCATACTGGAGGGGTTGCCATGCCATCCTCTAAAGGATCTTCCCAACCCGAGGATCGAACCTGAGTCTCTGATGTCTCCTGCACTGGCAGGCAGATTCTTTACCACTAGCACCACCCGGGAAGCCTTTATAAAATATAATTAGTCATTTTTTAACTTAATAATTAAAAATTTTATCTTTTGGTTTTTAAATCGTCTTTTTTTTCCCTATTATCTTGCATGGAGATGTAGGGTCCTGACCTATCACTTGGAAGATTAAGAATTAAATATCTGACTTACCTATTTATCATTTTACCCCACATAATCCCAAAATCAAGATAAGATCCATACAAAGAGTATGGAAGAAATTAGAATTCATACAAAATGTGAGGGAAAGGATGGTGTGAATAGCTAAAAGTGAAAGTTACTGCAGTTGTTCATTATTTATATCCTTTGATTACAGAAATTCAATAGCTAAGTTTAGGATTTAAGATTTTAATCAACTCAATTTAGGTGCTTAAAATTTATATTCTACTTACATCTTTCTGGTGGTCTGTTTCACTTTTGTTCTGAAATATCACATTTTGTGATAATCTTTAAATTACTTCAGGACTTACTTGAAATACATAGGGCACAGAGTCAACTAAAAAGTAAAACAATTGTGAGTTTAATTTTTAGAAAAGCCATATATGTAACCGTGTATTGCCTCTTTTAGTATTCATGGTGATAGTTGTAGATTAATTTATTATCATCTCAATGTAGAAAATGAACCAATATCTTTACAATATAGAGTCAAAATCATTTTACAGCTATTTTTAATCTAAAAGTCTCAATGTTGAACAGAGATTTTCTTATTATCAACCTTTGTCCTTCTTTCTGATGAAATGGGATAAAAGTTGAAAGAAGATAATTGAGGAAACAGTTAAAAATGAGTTAGAAGTACCGATCCAAATGGTCTTAGCCTATTATCAAGGTTTGCTGCTGAAATTTTTTCCATTACCTGTCATCAGGAAGGTGAGAAGTATGGGCCCTATAAATTATGTTGCAGAGCAATTGCAGTAGAAAAATGGCAGCCATTATTTTATCAAATTACTTTTCATCTACAAGACTGCTTTCCTTGCTGCCGCTATTGTAAATTAGGTGGTAATGTTTGAGAGAGAGTTGTTACTTAGTTTCTAATCTCTACTGCTATCAGTGACAAAATAACTTGGTCTTTTAAATAAATCTCAGACCCCTCTGAGTACTTTGTGGTTTGGGCTCCTGTTCTTATTTGGTGCTAATACGTTCTCATGATTAAAAAAAAAATTAAAGGAATATTTTATTTCATTAGTATTATGGGGCTGTGAGTTAGCTAAGAAATGTTATTAACTTGAACAATGGTTAATTTAACATATAGTACTTAAATTTCTTGATATTCCAACTTTCAACTGCAGTTTCTTCATTGAGCTAAAATTGTAACCTCTGACATAGACTTCTGTATGTTTCAGTATTTTTCATAAATATTATTCAGCTATGGATGGGGTTGTGGTTTGGCAGAAAAAAAAATCCTAATATATGTTTAGGGTCTATGATATGTTATTTGTTTTATCTTTCCGGTGCCTACAGTTCAGTACCTTGTAGATATCTGGTAAACTATAGGTATGATTACATGAATTTTATAGACAAACTTCCACCAAATCATACAACTTCAAAACAAAGAATCAAGACTGGTCAGAATCTAAAGCTGTGTTCTTATCCTACCCCATATTATTCACACACTGTTCTTTTTTTTTTTTTTAAATTGGGAACTATGGGAAAGACAGGGATAATTATACTTATTTAGTATGAAGAGAAGAGGATTGAACATGTCTTCAAGAAGGTGTACTGTTTAGGAGGCAAGATGATGCCTAGAAACAGTCCTGAAGCTGTTGTTTTGGAACTCAAATCCTTGATTTAGGCTCTAAATAGCCATATGGGTGAACAAATCATTTAACTGGAAAGAGATCCCATTTTCCTTCTGGCAAATAAAGGAATTGGTTTTGGTATTTTAAGTTCTCTTCCATGCCTTACTTACTTTGATTCTGTGATGTTGATAGATTATTATTGCCTTAACTATCTTGATTTTTAAATGAAGAGAGAAAATGCCTTACAATGAGTTTATGAAGGCACAAAGGGGATTCTTGTGTATTTAAAAAAAGGTTATAATCAGCGGCCATGGAAATACCATCTTTAGGATTTTTAAAAATTTGAAGGACCTACTTTATTGGAGTGTCTTGGGAGTGAAAAAAAATCACACATCAACAATTATGTTTCTGAGTCCTTTCTGTGTGCAAAGCACTATGGTATAAGATATAACGACCTTCAGGAAAACTTTGATCTAGTAAGGGAGATACATGTGTAAACATTAATAGAATATAGTATTTGTACAACACTCAACAATAGGATCTAATCATACTGTAGTTGTCAAAGGAATGATTTAGAAACCAAACAACAATTCAGAATAGCTCTCTCTTTACTTATTTGCTTAAACCACATGAAAGGCATTACATAACCTAAAGCAATACTTTAAATATTTCCTTTGTCACCCATCCATTTTCGTCACACAGTCTCAGCTCTATGCCTCTTTCTCTCCAAGTTTTGCCAAATCACACCCCTGCACACCTTATGTCTTTTCTCTTCTTTTTCCTCATTCTCTCTTATGTACTGATTTTCAAAGACAAGATCCAGAGGAACCAATCTGGCAGGAGAAAATCAGTCTCTGAAAGTAGAGAAGGAAAAGAAACCAAGCCAGCAAACATGGAATCCTCCTACAGGCGTCTTTAAGTTACACCTTGATTTTTCTGGCTTGCTTCCCTCCCCTTCCCTTCTCTTCCCTTTCTCTGGTATATAACTTCTTCCTGTGGGGAATACTGTCAGGGAGTTTGTGGGGCTTACCAGGTGGCCACAGTGATAGATGGGCTCCAGCACGGGCCATCAAACCCCCTTGTTCCCCTGACAAAACGAGCGGTTCAAGGACATACACGTGTCCAAAACTGGGTCAGTCGGACGTCTTCCTGGAGACTGGTTGCAGACTCTTTCTTCCTCTGTGTATCACTAGCTATAAGGGTCATAGTGTGGAATTGCCAGCATTCATTTTCCTCATTTCCTTGGTTGCATTTGATAGGTTGCCTGGAGAATGAAGCTGACCAAGGAGGAGGGCAGAGCTGAAAATGGGGAGGAAAACACATGGCTGGCAGTGCGAGCCTGGGGGTCTAACAGTGTCTGAGGCTGATGCGCCCCTGAATTCTCCAGTTACATGAATTAATAAATCCCATGGTTTGTTTTCTTTTCAGCTAGTTTAAGTTGATTTTTTTCCCCTCTTAAAATGAAAGGAGCTCTGTATAACACACATCTTCAGCAGTCTTTGTGGGAATATTCACATATGAATAATTATTGTCCAGTAATACTTTCCATGGATTAGTCTTTATTAGTCCAGAGCATCTAAATATTTTTGTATCTCAAGTTCCCATCCTACTTGCTTAACTAATAGGGCTCTATTTACTTTCAGTGTCTCTTCTCTCTTTTCTTATGTTGAGATTGTATATAATACATATCTCTCAGGTTCCTCTGTAGAAGCTGTGAAGTAGACCCCACCTTAGTTCATTGTAGTACCTTCTTCCAGACCTTGGGACTGTGGAATGGTTAACATCTCAAAGAGCAAACAGCTCTTCTTGGTATTTAATCCCTGGTAGCTCAGCTGGTAAAGAACCCACCTGCAATGCAGGAGACCTGGTTGATTCCTGGGTTGGGAAGATCCCTGGAGAAGGAATAGGCTGCCCACTACAACATTCTTGGGAATCCCTGGTGGCTCAGAAGGTAAAGAATCTGCCTGCAATGTGGGAGACCTGGGTCGGGAAGATTCCCTGGAGGAGAGCAGGCAACTTACTCCCATATTCTTGCCTGGAGAATCCCATGGCCAGAGGAGCCTGGCCAACTGCAGTCCATAGGGCCGCAGAGTTGGACACGACTGAGCAACTAATCTCAGCACCTCATGACCAGTATTTTAACTCTAGACGTGAAAAGGAACATGGGAAAGCTGTCTTTGAATAGAGCCAGAAACAAGGCTTCTAGTCCAATCACATTAGACTTAACCCAGGTGCCCTGGCTTATTCTGGAGGGATTACTGACCATGGTAGAAGAATCAGCTTATCTCCACCTACTGAGATCTCATCTGTTAGGATTCATCTTCAAGGGAAAGAGATACACTTTCTATACTTCCAGCTTCCAAGACCACCCAGAAAGTGTCATGTCTGAGCTTTGTTAGTCTGCTGGCTAGAGGTCAGCTAGTTATCTCAATTTTTATTAGATTCACTGTCCAGAGTTAATGTTTTTAGCTTGAGTTTCTGGAAGATTTGTGATGCCACTGTGTGAGACAGAAAATATAGAGATGGTATAACCTATTCTGGGGGGTGAGACAGGGATAATGTTATCTTGAGGCATGTGGAGTATAAGTTATCAGATAGGTGTGCATGTGGGAATACCATGCCAGGGCTGGAAAGGCTGGCCTGAAATTTAGTAGAGAGGCTCTAAATCTCAGTGAAGAGAGTGAGGGAAACTGCTGGGGGGACATGCTCACAAGAGGAGGAAAGCTTCAGATGAGCTTCATTGTGATGCCAGCCGGTGATCCTCAGACCAGGGTACAAAGAGATTTTCTAAGGGGTACACTGGTGGGTCATTTTAGGGTAACCATTTTCCATAGAATTGCCTTCCCAGGTGGCGCTAGTGGTAAGGAATCCACCTGCCAATGCAGTAGATGCAGGAGGTGACGGCTCTATCCCTGGGTGGGAAAGATCCCCTGGAGAAGGAAATGGCAACCCACTCCAGTATTCTTGGCTGGGAAATCCCATGGACAGAGGAGCCTGGCAGGCTACAGTCCATGGGGTCACAAAGAGTCAGACATGACTGAGTGTGTAAGAATGTACTGTTTTCAAAAACTGATTTACCTCAGAAGTTATCTGAGGTGGATATTCCCTTTGTGACCTCCTCGTCTACAAAACCTCTCTGCCCAAATTATAGAAGAAAAACCTACCTTCACCTACCAGGATTCTTATCATGAGACTTGACCTTGAGACTTGAAAGCCTGCAGAGCCCCAGGAAGAAGGACCGTTCAGTGAGTCCTCTAATCAAGATGTGGTAAATTTCCCCTTCTCATTAAGATGCATAGGCCCAATGAAGTTCCCTTTTTCATATTTACAATTTTACTTTCTACTTAACATTTATATGCCTTTTTATATTTATGTTCACCTTTTAAATTTATGTTATTTTGTTCATTTTACATCAATACTGATTTTAATGAATTATTAATTCAAAGAAAATATATAGCCTTGTGTTCATAGAACACTAAAATTCCTATATTTTGTTGTAGAGAACTATGATAAGGTGATAATGAACAACTTTCAAGCATAAAAATGTGTATAAAGATCACAAGCTGTGGGGACACAGGAGGAGAATTATGAAATTCAAGGAAAAAGAAACAGAATTTTCCCTAGCATCCACAAGCAAAAATATCTGAAGTACTTGAGCATTAATGTGAGCAGTGTCCTAGTGGCAAACGTCTGACAGGAAGCCAAGCGCTTAGCTTCTTATGCTCTAACTGGCTTCTTAGAATCTATTTTAGAGCCTTAATTTATGCATTTATTCTTTTGTAGCTCCTTTGGGCCTTCCCTTGGGAAAAACTCAGGAATATCAATGGTCATCTTGTTCAGTCAGTTTCAGTCCTAAATAATCTTTCCAATCCTCTGAAAAAGTTCATCTTTTCTTCTGTCTGTTCTTTTGTCCTCTTCTCCACTCTTTTCCTTCTTTGCATGGATACACTTATAAAATGAAGTTTTTTATACCAAAGGTTTATGATAAATGCTGAGGGTGTAACTGGTGAAGAAAATAAGTTCCTGACTTTTCTGAGCCTACAGTCTAGTGGAAAATATAGACAATGAAATAAGCATTTTTGTAAAGTGCAAGGGCTATAACCAGGAATATATACGATATTATTCTGCTTCCCTGGTGGCTCTGTTGGTAAAGAGTCTGCCTGCGATGTGGCAGTCCCTAGGTCAGAAGGAAATGGCAACCCACTCCAGTGTTCTTGCCTAGAGAATTCCATGGACAGAGGAGCCTGATAGGTTATGTCCATGAGGTCACAAAGAGTCGGACACAGCTGAGTGATTAACCCTTTCACTTGTCAAGTTCACACACTATTTTGTTTTTTCTTCCCCACCCCTGTTCTATCGAGGATCAAGACAGATAAACTTCTAGGGCTCATAGAACCTATATTCTATTTAAAAGGTAGAGACAGAGTAAACAAACAATAGAGGAAATGAGTAGGCTAAATTTCAGGTAATAATGCTATATAGAAAAACAGGATGATTCAGTCATTCATTATTAAAATTTAATGAGTTCTTAGTATTTTCTTTGCACTGGTCTAAGTGCTGGACATACAGACAAGACAAGACATTGTCTCTTTTCTCACAGAGCTTGCATTTATTTCTGTCAGGGGAAAGAAAGAATACACAAGCAAGAATGTACAGTAGGACATCAGATAGTGATAAGGATTATAAAATGAAATAATAAAAGAAAAAGGGAAAGAGTGTGGAGAAGTGTGTTTTTGATAAATGGTGGTGAGGGAAATGACAAGTGAGCCAAATTCTGCATGAAGTGAGGGACCAACTCATGCAAATATCTGGGAAAATTTTGTTCCAGGTAGAGGAAGCTGCAAGTGAAAAGATTATGAGGCCAGGAGCGTGCATCACATGTTGAAGGAACAGCAAGGCGGCCAGCATGGCTGGAGCAGAGAGAAGCACTGACAGAAGCTGAGGATGGAGGGAGCCAGGGGTCACACCACAAAGCTTTGCAGACCATGGTGAAGAGGATTTTATTCTAAATGTGATCAGAAGCGACTGTAGAATTTGAGCAGGGAGTGGGGTGTTCTGGTTTATGTTTTCAAAAGATCACCGTGATTTTGTTCCTTTTGTTAGCATACATGAGCTTGATGATGACTTTAGATGATGTTTCATCTGAAAAGGATATTTGAGCTGGATACCAAAGCTGCGATCTGAAGGATGAGAAGAACTTACCCAGATGTTGAGGAGAAGTTATTGCGTTGTATATAAAGACACTAGTGAGAGCTGAAATCTGAAGATGAGTGAAGCATGTTCTCTTCAGAGGTCTGGGAAACATTCATTTGGTCTGAAGTCCAGAGTACAAAGGCAGAACTATGAAAGAGGAGGCTGAAAATGTTCAGTGAAGGAGTTTGGATTCTGTTCTAAAGGCAGTGGGATGTTTTGAAGACTTTTAAGTAGGGGAATATAGGGCAGCTCTGTACGTTGAATGGTTTGCTTAGGCTGTTGGAGAGGCACTGAAGACAGGAGATCAAGTAGGAAGAAGGTGCAGAAGTAACTCAGGTGGAGGGGTGGATTATAATCATACTTTATGTGAACATTTCTTGGAGCTATTAATATTCTCTATTAATTTTGGAATACTGTGTTTATTGAATAGATCTTGCCCATACAGAGTCAAACCACCATCTTGGAACTTCCATACAGGACAAATTTAATTCTGTTTTTACGTGGCAGTCCTTCCTATTTTTAAGGCAGCCATTAGTGTCTTTTTTCCCTCTATTTCTATCCATCATGTGGGAATTTTTTTCTTGTGGTTGAATGTCCCAGATTTCTTTAGTTCATGAGAGTTGAATATTTCCCCCATGATACAACTCTTTTTCCCTTCTCAATATTTTGTTCATTTTTATCTTGATCAATTCTTGTCAGCTAGTGACCCTCTCAGACTATGCAATCCTACCTTTATCAGCATAATAAAAGAGCAATTATTTCTTCCTTTTTATGATCATATATTGTACAAATATTAACTGTCCTCCAAAGCAATAAATAAGTTTAAAAATTTTTTTCCAGTGCTTGTACAATACCACTGACCCTGCAGTCAATCAAAATCTCATTTTCACTTTAGTTATGTTACCATTAAACATAAGTTTGGAGGAGAAAATGGCAAGCCACTGTAGTACTCTTGCCTGGATAATCCCATGGGTGGACAGAGGAGCCTGGCAAGCTACAGTCCATGGGGGTCGTAATGAGTTGGATTCTGGCTGTGTGATAACATAGATGCAGGGGACCAGGGTGGAAATAGGGTATCCAAAGGCTTTTATATTAATCAGATGAGAGAAGATGGAAGCTTTATCCACGTTATAAGTAATAGAAATAGAGAAAAAGTGGTATAATTGTAGATACATTTTGAAGGAAAATCCACTCCATATTTTGCATCCTCTGAAAAATGTAGGTAATCAATGACATGAAGAGTCTGTCTTTGCTCTATTGTCTCAAGTGACTGGCTCATATTCAGTCCTTACCACACGGGAGAAGGAAATGGCAACCTACTCCAGTATTCTTGCCTGGAAAATTCCATGGATGGAGGAGCCTGGTAGGCTGCTATCCATAGGGTTGCACAGAATTGGACACAACTGAAGTGATTTAGCATGCATGCATGCATTGGAGAAGGAAATGGCAACCCACTCCAGTATTCTTGCCTGGAGAATCCCAGGGATGGGGGAGCCTGGTGGACTGCTGTTTATGGGGTCACACAGAGTCGGACACGAGTGTAGTGACTTAGCAGCAGCAGCAGCAGTACATGGTTCAAGTTGAAACCTTCAATTTTGTGCATATTTTACATACCCATGAACAGAATGTGTCAGAATAATTGACTCCTGTGGTAGGTTGCAAGTATGTAACTTTAAAATACCAGGCATATGCTTTATATTTTGGTTTGTTTCACCTTTGTTTTATTGATCTAAAGTGTGTCATGAGACTATTACTGTCACCTTCAAATTTCATTAAATCACTTATAATAAATGACATTGACAAAGGAGCTGGTTGTGCTTTGTGTTTTTTATAGGATTCATAGGAAATGTCATCATGATTATGTCTTTTTGCTAAAAGGGATTTTCAAGAACTGCTTCACACTTATAGAGAAGATGACAGCCCCCTCCCATCTGAAACTTAAACTCTCAACTCCATGCCTATGAATCCTGTTGCGTTTGCTCCAAAGATACTCATTTCTTTAACACCCTGTGATCTCAGATTTCAGTGTTCTGCCTGTAAGTCCTGGTGAGACAATGTCAGCTTGTCTTGTGCCCCTTCATCTGCACACTGAATGATAGCTTTACCATTTTTGAACGGTAGCAGAGTGAGAGGTCATTTTACCTGGCCATGCTGCCCACTGAAATGCTTAGTGTGTTTTCAAATCTTGGGTTGTTAGAGCCAAAGAAACTTCATAAATCAGTTCATCTGTTCTCCTACAGATGTGGAAAATGAGAGTAGAATAGCTAAGAAGAAACTTCTTTTTTTTTTCTCTTTTTAACCATTATTGCAGACAAGAAGGTGTACATTTTTAAAAAAAGCCATTATCTGGGGTTGAAGAGTGAAGACTTTTAACAAGAAATATTGTCAAAATATGACTGCAGTCATTCTAGGGTCAAAGTCGTGGTGTTAGAAATATGGCGTGCAAAATTACCTTCAGAGCAACAGCCTGAGGGGCCCCTGAGAGATGTGTCTCTTTTGGGTGGATATGTCTCCATCTTAACCTCAGCAACGATCGTATTAAAGGGAGAGGAAAGTAGTGTCTTGTTTCTTCTTGGAGGGCAAATCATTTTAGTTACCCGCAATTATTTTTAAAGGGCTATCCTATTAATAACAGTTAATAAAACTTTGGGGGATGAAAGCCACATTAGTAACCAGTTAATGCAAGGGGAAGATAGTGTGTGCTAACATCTTTTTCCAGTGGGATACTGACACTTAAACTCACATTATGCCTTAAAGCAATTCATACATGCCTTCTTTTTAGTCACCAGCCAAGCACCAATTTTATTTTCTCAGATATTTCTAAGCTGTGAGAGGTGTCTGCCTAAGAGGAAATCCAGGGGCTGTTCCTAGGATGAGGTGAAAATTGATTCTGAGAGGAGAAACAATAGACATTCCCTGTAATGAGTGGGGTAGGGGAAGGCAGTAGAGAGTGCAAAGGGATTTCATGAGGGCTTCTTTATGATTGAACCAAAGTTTCTCTACCAACCAAATTTGCTTTCCAAATCAGGATGTTATAGAGAGATGGAACAGAACCATGAACTTTTCAGTATCCAAGGCGTCAATTCCTGGCTTTTTATTTCTTAAAACCCACATTTCTAGGTCAAAGTTTAAATGTCTTTCTGGAATAGTCCCTTTCACGTTTCTACGCTGTCCCTGCAATAAGACCTCTTGCTGCATGCTTCATGGTGCACACACAGACTTGCTTCACTTCTAGATGGAGAGGGAGGCTCAGAGAGGCAGAGAAGAGGAAGCCACAGGTTTTTAACCTTGCGGACAGTTTTGTGTCTTCCTGTGGGAACGTGTGGTTATGGGGAACATTGCTTGCAAGATGCTGTGTCACTATACTATGTAGGTGAGAGAGCATCTTAGAAGAAAACAGAATTCTCTGTTCTTCTCAATGATCAGGCTTAAGGGAGAATATGAGGATGTGAGTAGGTTAACTCTGGACAATGAACATCTGCTCACATTGAGAGAAGTCCATCAAGGCTTCTACCAACCTCATATCCTTAGTTGCATTGGAGTGTCTCTTATTCCTGGAACATGCTGTGCAGTTTCACCCCATCTAGTGTGAGTATTCCCCCTCCTGTCCCACCAAACCCGTCAACTACCTCACTCCAGCTATCAACAATGCCTTTCCTTAAAGGTTCTGTGAACACTCCTCCTCCTTGAAGTCTGTCCTTTTCCATTTAAGCTGTTGGCCAGATTGAGTTGGTTAGAATACTTCTGTGGATTTGTTTCTAACTAGAGTTTGAAGATGAAGTTTTGTGTTTTTTTTTTTTTTTTGTTGTTGTTCATTTGATTTCCCTCCTAAGTTAGAGGGTGTTAAGGTGTAAGGTAGGACTTTTAGCTACTAATTCATAGCCATCTGGAGAAGATGGTCTGAGAGAGTGAAGTAAGCTACAAAGAGAAGTGGAAAAAAGAGAAAAGTATTTTCTTGTCAGTGTTTGAGAGCTTTCTTTTTGGCTTATAAAGACAGACTCGGTTCTCCCTTTCTATGGTTTATTTACATGAACTAATGTGTATGTGTGTTTAAAAGTTTAATATAATTTGATGAGTTTCTGCCATTTGCAACTGAAGAGTTTTGATCAACATGAGTACCTTGGAGGAATCAGGGACATAATCTCTAAATTTAACAAGTGGTCACTTTGTCATCAGTGGAAGAATGGAATGAAAAGGGATTATAAGAAAGAGTAGTGATACTGTTGAATTTTAAGAGAATTACTGTGGTTTTTGTAAATAACATTTACTAATAAACTTCCAGTGACTCAGAATTATTCTACTCATGTGTTTGAAAATGTTTTAAAATGACAAAATTTTAAATGATGCTTATTCCAGGTTTTGTTAGAAGTGAGACACATAATCTATAGCCTGCTAGGCATTATGTTTGTCTGATATTGAAAAATCTGACATTATTATTTAATGCACATGGCCATATTTATATGCATAAGAAATTTAAGTGGAAAATCATTAGGTTTTGCTGTATTATTGATTTCTAGTTTCTGTAGTGAATTAAAAGTTACTGATTTTTAAACTCAGAAATAAAACCTCATATACTGGTGCTTTTTATGCTAAAAAAAAAAAAAGAGAGAAAGAGATTATTTTTAGTTTTGCTTTCACAGTAGTGAATTCCTTGTAGGTTGGTGAAAAAATTAAAAATCATAATTTGGTGGATTAAAAGTAGTGTATCTTTTCATCACTTTTGGACACATAGAGTGACTTATTTTATGATTTGCTAAAGTTGTAGAAGTTTTCTGACCTTTTCTAAAGCAAAAATTGTGTGTCACTTTTGCAAACTTCTCTTTATATTTGGATCTGTCTAAAGCTACTTTTGAGAACTAGAGAATTCTGATCAAGAATTCTGTTTTTCCCTGAAAAACTTTCTTCAATATCTGATTTGGATGATGTGATGGAGATTATCTTTGTTCCTACTTAGATATGTTGAAATTGCCTCAAGGCTTTGAAGTTCTGAGATTTAAAGAGAAGATGAAATACAAATACATATGTGCTATTTTCATATGGAAATAATATTCTGAATGAGAAGTAACTTCTTTGTTGGCATACAGTGAGTCTTATAAAATAAATTAAAAAGCCTTTGGAGAACAAGCTGCATGCTTTTCTGTTAACTTCACTAAGATACGTTGTTAAATAAGTAAAAACCAAAAACTTCCAGGATTTTAAAGAGTAAATGATATTTTCATTAAATTTTTAGCACTTAAGAATTTGAAGGTTGTGTTTATTTCTGTGCTTAAAGTGTGTCTATTTCATTCAAGTTCTAGTGTTTTTTGCTAATAGCTTTGTATTTTATTATTTCTGATTATTAGTGCTGTAAATTTTCATAGTAAAAAAAAATCATGTAATATAGAAAGGTAGCTTGAAAATTACTTATAACCTCTCCACTCAGACTTAACCACTATTAGCCTTTTAGTATTTATCCTTTCATCCTTCTCCTGTCTGTATGAATCTTTGTGGGCACAACTTAATCTGTGTATCACAGACCACTCTGTGGGTGTCTTCAGTGGGCTTATTTGACTGGCTTCTCTTTCTTTATTGAGATTTCTCTTTTTTTATATGCTTTACTCCATTCTATCTATAAGGGATTTCCTACTTTTTATTTTTGATTTTTTACCCCTCATCTCTCTATCACACACACTCTGACTGTTTTTCACATTGCTTGTATACAGAGTCATACATATGTAGTGTGAGTGAGTCTCTATATGTGATGTGAATGTATGTATGTGTATATATATATATATGTGTATATATATGTATATATATGTATATATATGTCAAAATAGGACCATAGGATACATGCAGCCTTATAATTAAAATATTTTTTGTAACAATAAATATATATCCAAAGCTCTTTTTTTTAAAAGATATTTTTAATGCGGACCATTTTTTAGGTCTTTATTGAATTTGTTACAATATTGTGTCTGTTTTATAGTTTGGTTTTTTGACTGCAAGGCATGTGGGATCTCAGCTCTCTGACCATGGATCGAGTCCACACCCCCTGTATTGATTGGAAGGCGATCGCCAGAGAAGTCCACCACCAGGGAAGTCCCAAAGATCCATTTTTAATGACTGAATAGTATTCTGTGGTACGGTGTGGACTAGATTTAATTTATTTATCCAGTCCTTTCAAATAATTTCTTTTGGACATTTAGGTTGTTTCCAATTTTTTGTTTGCTACTATATTTAGTTTTCTTAATGCACATTTTTACATATTTTAAAATCATTTCTTAGTAACTGCAATGTTAATATTAATTATTACTAATAATCCTTACTGTAAATTTCCTTAATTTAGATGATATAAATTATGTAAACTTAGAAATTCACTATTTAGGCTAAAGTCAATACAGTTTTTATAAGATTTCTTGGAAAAGCTCATTTTTTTTTTAAACAAAAATTACAAGATGCCAGCAACTCTTGGTGGGGTGTGGTTTTATATTGCTGTTGGACATATCTAACAGTGTATTTTCTGATCGGTATGTCCTGAGCTCTCTTCTCTGTGATCAACAGGAGGAGTTCTTTGAGAAAACCAGTTAGGGTTATGGCTGTTGTTTGTGATCCAAAGAGCAGAATCAAGCTACATATTCACAGAGCAGGAATGAGACTCACTACCCTGCCCTTACTTGGATCAATCACACTCTTTGCTCAACAACAGCAGGCTCTCATTTAAGTTTTGCCTCCTTTTCTTTAGTTCTTTGTCTAAATAAGCTCTAAGCTACTTGAGACAGAAGCTTTGTTTTCACTGTGTTGTTTCGTAAAATGCCATATGCACAGATGACATTTTGTAGATAATAAAACAGCAGTGATTATAGGCTGTTGGTAGTCCTCTGTTGATATCCTTGCTGGTAACAATATACTAAAATATCACTTGACATACTATTGGGTTAACAGAAACTGTTGTGTTGATTTTTACTGCTGCTAAAAGCACGAAGAATATTGATTTTAATCAGAAAGAGCAGGGAGAAATTGCTTTGACATGTGTTTTTCACTTGATCTTTGAGAATGTCATGAAAAAATAAAAAGAGTAAATAATAATCTATGTGAGTTTCTTTCAAAAGAACCGAAAGGTTGTTTGAAAATAAGTGACCCAAGAATAGAGATTTCATTTCAGAAATGAAATGTTTAATCAGCCATCTCAGAATAAAATCTCACATGACAAAAATAAGCCTTTCATTGGCATATTACATAATTATATTTTTAGTCATGCTGTGATTGAAATATAAAGGAATATGGTTTAATGTGTTAATAACTTTAATATTCATGTAGTTATTCATTCAACAAATATACAGTGATCATCTCCAATAAGGCTGTTGTTGTCCTAGGTCCTGGGGTCACACTAGAGAACAAAGCAAAGCCCTTCCCTTAGTGGAGTTTGGATTCTAGAGAAGGAATAGATACAATAAAAAATGATGTAGTGTGTCAAGTAGTAGTAAGTACCATGGAAAAAGAAAACAGAACAGAATGGGGAATGTGGATGCTAGTAGCATTTTACATATTGCAGTTGGGGAAGCCACCTAAAAAGGGGACAAATGAGCCATATTTGTATTTGTTGGCAGAGTGTTCCAGGCAGAAGGAAGAGCAAGATCGAATGTCCTGAGTTAGGAGTATGCTCCAGAGATAGCAAGGAGGCCTTTACTGCTAGGAAAGTAACAGATAGCAGCAAGAAAGTGGGAAGAATCAGATCTTCTAGGGCCTTGGAGGCCGTTATATGACTTTGGCTTTTACTTTGAGCGAGATGGAAGTGAATAGAAAGTCATAATCACGAAAAGTGATCTTATTTCCTTTTAAAGGGATTAGTCTGGATGCTATAAGAAAACTGTCAAGGTGCCAAAATGCAGAAATGCTGTAGTAAGCTAGTTCATATCCAGACAATGGGAGATAATGGTTTGGATCAGGGCAATAGCAATAGAGGATGTGAAAAGTGATTCAATTTTTGCCTTGTTTTGGAGATAAGGGTGACAGGATATCCAGATGGATTTGATGTTGAGTATGAAATAAAGCAAGCAAAGATGTTTCCAAGGTTTTGGGCCTGAGCAATTCAGAAGGGTAAGGCTGAAGAAAAGAGAGTTCAGTAGGGAACACGGCAGTTCATTTTGGGATAAATCCAGTGTGGACATTACAGATGAGTATTTAATTCCAAGAAAAAGGTCATAACTGGACATGTAGATTTGGAAGTTGTCAACATAAAGTTGATATTTAATACCATTAAATATAGGAAACTGGAAGAGATCATTTAGGGAGTCATTTAGGTAGAGAAGTTCTGAGACCCAAGGCTTGGGATGTTTCCAGGATTAGATGTTGGAGGGGTCCACAGTAAAGGCTGAGAAGGGGTGAGATTGTGAGGGACGAGGGAACCAAAAGAGTGGTCTTTCAGGGGCAGGGTGAGGTAATTGCTTCAGGAAGGAGGGAGGGTGCATGGTGTCAAAAGCAACGATAGGTCTATGAAATAAGGACAGAGTTGGCAACTGGGAGACATTGTTGACCATTTTGTGAGTTATTCAAAAAAATATCAATAGAAAAGGCTTTCTGGAGGGAGCTTAAAAGAAAATTACAGTGGATAAGGAATCCTCCTGCCAATGTAGGAGACACGGGAAGATCCCCACATGCTGTGAAGCAACTAAGCCTATGCAGCACAGCTACTGAGCCTGTGCTCTAGAGGCTGCAAGCTGCAACTACTGAAACCCGTGAGCCTAGGGCCTGTGCTCTGCAGCAGGAGAAACCACTGCAATGAGAAGCTGGCACACCACAACTAGAGAAAACCCTTATGCAGCAACAAAGACAAAGCAGCCAAAAATAACATTCATTAATTAATTTTAAAATGTCTAGAAAAAGAAGATAAAAAAAAAAAATAGAGGCAACAGTATAAGTAGCTCTTTAGGAGTTTTGCTCTAAACAGGAGAATGGTACTGTTGTCCCAACAGTGTTGAATGGGTAACCAGGCAGCATACATGCCACGCTGGCTGGAGCGGTGTTTGCTGGGAAAAGCTCCAAGGGGCAGAACCAGTGTCTGATGCATGAGCCCCCGCTGCCCATGACATTTAGGGCAGTGCACAGAGAACCAGCAGGGCTGAGTGTCAGGCTCCAGGAGAGAAATTCTGACACTAGGCGGTGGGGCTTTAAAGCTGCACCAGCTCCTCTTCTGCTGTAAGTAGGGGCTGATTTCAGCCCAGTTCCTTAAATCCCTGCCTTAATTGCTAACAGGGCTGAGGTTCAAGTTCTGGCTGACCAGAGATGAATATAATTACTACTAGCTCCCCAGTTTCCATAGGAGCTCTATCAGAAAATAAATTCTTTTCTAGGACCCCAGGCTAAAGAAGATTAGTCCTGATAAGGTGAGCCTTATTTCTTAGTAACAAGAGAAGCAGGAGAAGGTATAGGAGGGCTTTTCTTAACTTCTCTCTTCCTTCCTTCTCTCCTTTTCCTTCTCTTCCTCCCTTCCCTCATTCTCTTCCTTCCTTCTTTTCTTCCTTTTCTTTGGTGTGCAATATTATAGATTTTTATACTCTAGCAGAGAGGAAAGACCATTGGGAATGTAGGGGAAATAGTCATTAGAGTGATTGCTATTGAGAAGATAAGAGGATTACCAGTCAGTGTTAAGTGGAGGGCTTGGCCTTCATGAGAGGAATGGATAGCACATCCTCAAAGCAGGATGGGTAAGCACACATGTGCCTGTGCTGTGGTCAGAGCTTGTGGACATTCTTTTAGGACTGCTTCTAACTTATCAGTGACAGGTGAACTTGCATCAGCAGTAAGGAGTGAGAAGCAGCTGTTGGAGTGTCTGTAACAATGTGTGATTAACAACCTCATTTTCCCAGTGAAAACAAATTTTAAAATTAGGTACATGCTCTAAAAAAAGAGAAACTACTTTCCTTCTCTTACCCAGGATTGAATTTTGTGTATTTTTGGTGGACAGTCTTGGTTAAATCTGTTTAAATATACTGTGCTGTACTTCGACTCTCAGTCCTGTCCTGCTCTTTGCGTCTTCATGGACTGTAGCCTGCCAGGCTCCTCAGTCCATGGAATTCTCCAGGCAAGAATATTAGAGTGGGTTGCCATGTCCTCCAGGGGATCTTCCCAACCCAGGGATCGAACCCAGGTCTCCCACATTGTGGACAGATTCTTTCAAGCTGAGCCACCAGGGAAAAATTTGTTTAGCTTTTGGTCAAATATTTATTTCTATGGGCTGCTTTTTCATATTAAAAAAATCTCTTTTTTAAGTGTTCTGTGATTTGAGTCATGTTCGATGATTCTGTAAGCATAACACAGAAATAAGCAAAATGTACTTGGGCTTCTATGGCACATGTGCAGAAGAATCTGTACTTATTAAACTTACAAATATGTTTAAAATTCACTAACCTTCATGTGGCTCCCAGCAAGCAAAAACATGACATTTGAAATTGTATCTTCATAGCCTTCTCAGGGTACCGGATGATTGACACATTCTAACCTACTTATAACTGTGAGACCGAACCAGTTATATTTGGAGCTTTAGATAATTGGATTAAATTATAGCAAAAAATAAGTCAAGCCTGCTATACTTACACTCTCTCAACTGGCAGGAGACTATTTTGGTTAAATGAATACATTTTACATATGTCATTATTAGGTGTTACTCTTGAAAAAGCAAGCAAAAATCTCCTATTTTAAAGTAAAATAACATAATAACTGGACTCCATAATCCTTGGTTTCCTCAGGTTTAATATGAAGGTCAAGCTAACATTGCACTAAACGGTGCTATATATACTCATACTTTAGTTGCTAAGTTGTATCTTACTCTTTGCAGCCTTGTGGAATATAGCCTACCAGGCTTCTCTGTCCATGGGATTGCTCAGACAAAAATACTAGAGTGGGTTGCCATTTCCTTCTCTAAGAGATCTTCCTAACCTAGGAATCAAACTCTCATCTCCTGTGTCTCCTGCATTGGCAGGCAGATTCTTTACCATTGAGCCACCAGGGAAGCTAAATGATCTTATTAAAGTCAAGTGTTAGTCACTCAGTCATGTCCGACTCTTTGTGACTCCCATGGACTGTAGCTTACCAGGTTTCTCTGTCCATGAGTGAGGTTCTCCAGGCAAGAATACTGGAGTGGGTTGTCATTCCCTTCTCCAGGAGAGCTTCCCAACCCAGGGATCAAACCCAGGTTTCCTACATTGCAAGTGAATTCTTTACCACCTGAGCTCCCAGGGAAGCCTTAATGATCCTATCAGTTCAGTTCAGTTCAATTGATCCTATATGATTCTATATGATCCTGTAGACATCCAATTATAAAATTTTATGATATCAAAAGAGTTTTAGCAAGTGAGCCATTTGTAGCTAGGTTATTAACCTAGATGATGCCATCCACTAGTTTTCCAATATACCTGTGATTGTTTCCTGTCACAATAGCATTTCCTTAGTTCCTTTGAGATGAACCTGCCATTTTACTTCAAGTTGTTAAGGTGGCTCAAATGGAATCAGGGGACTTATTTCAAGCCTTGTGTATTTCTAAATGACAGGAGTCTGAAGGGAGAATTTTCCTGGAACTTGTTAAAAATGTAAATTTCCAGGGCTATGAAACTAGTCTTAGAAATCTTCATTTTAGTAAGCATTCAAATATTTCTGAGGTCAGCAGCCGATGAAACACTTTGGAACATAACCCTGGTTAACACATAGAAATTACATAATTATGTATACTTGCCTGATTTAGTGAGATTGGACATGAGAACTCAACTGCCATAAGGTTTAGCTGAAAATCAAAAGATGATGAAAATGATCAAAGGGAATGGAAATTAAAAGACAGTGTAATAGGACTCCTACCTGATAATTGCCAGGTTTTCATGATGATGAGAAGGAGCTGAACGTCATAGTAGTTTATAAAATATTATAATGAGCGATGTCTTAAAATTAATTTAATATGCAAGCTTTGGAATTAGTTGGCAGAACTCATGCACTGAATGCCAGGAAGTAAGACATCATGATGTTAAAAAAAATGAAGAGAGTTTATAAATCAGACTAGCTCTATCTTCTGTAGTCTATGGAATTCTCCAGGACAGAATACTGGAATGGGTAGCCATTCCCTTCTCCAGGGGATCTTCCCAACCGAGGGATCAAACCCAGGTCTCCCATATTGTGGGTGGATTCTTTACCAGCTGAGCCACCAGGGAAGCCCAAGAATACTAGAGTAGGTAGCCAATCCCTTCTGCAGTGGATCTTCCTGACCCAGGAATAGAACTGGGGTCTCCTGCATTGCAGGCAGATTCTTTACCAGCTGAGCTACCCGGGAAGCCCCTTATCTTCTGTTAGTCATTCCAAAGTGATGAAGAATAGCAGCCACTGAAAACAAGGCCTTTGCATCTGTAACATAATCTAACATACATAGTTTTATACATCATTCCTTGAAATCTATCTTGAATCCAGAAAACTGTTATGTTGGTAGTTAAGAACCCTGTTGAATTATGCTGGTAAATTTTATCTCTTTCTCTTTTCTTTCCTTCATCCCCTCCTTTCTTTTATCCCCCTTCTCTCTCTTTATTGCCTTCTCTCTTTCTCAATATCTGTCTCTGTTTTCCTTTTTTTTTTTTTTTTCAAATATCTGAATCTTATGTGTGTATTGTATAGTCAGGGAAAAGACTTGTTCATTATTTTGTCTTTTAAAAAATTGTTTTAACATTTAAAAAATTATAAGCTCCACACAGGTAAAGAATATGACAAATGCATTTTAGAAACCCTTAATATTTTCCACTGTAAATGGTAATATTAGAATTGCATCCAGTATTTTGATGAGCTCTCTGCTGTTCCTCTGCTCAAAGTGTACTTCTCATTTTCTTCCTTGGAGTGAAATACTGGTAGTTCTTTGAGATTTAATTAAAGCCTTAGTTTCTTTGGGAGTATCCCCAATCACCATCCTTAAGTCTCTCCATACCCACCAATTAAGTGCTTTTTCATTTGAGTTTTCATAAAAATTTGATCATGCATGCCTGCTAAGGTGCTTCAGTTGTGCCCAGCTCTTTGTGATCCTGTGGGCTGTAGCCCTCCAGGCTCCTCTGTCCATGGCATTCTCCCAGCAAGAATACTGGAGTGGGTTGCCATGCCCTCCTCCAGGGATCTTCCCGACCCAGGGATCAAACCCAGGTCTCTTGTGTCTCCTGCGCTGGCAGGAGGCTTCTTTACCACTAGCACCAACTGGGCAGCCCCAATAATTTGATTATGCTACCTATCAATTTGTGACCCCCTTAAGTAGGGTACTGGAGATGCTACTGGAAATCAGTGGAGAAATAACTCCAGAAAGAATGAAAAGATAGAGCCAAAGCAAAAACAACACCCAGTTGTGGATGTGACTGGTGATGGAAGTTAAATCCGATGCTGTAAAGAGCAATATTGCATAAGAACCTGGAATGTTAAGTCCATGAATCAAGGCAAATTGGAAGTGGTCAAACAGGAGATGGCAAGAATGAACATCAGCATTTTAGGAATCAGTGAACTAAAATGCACTGGAATGGGTGAATTTAACTCAGATGACCATTATATCAACTACTGTGGGCAAGAATCCCCTAGAAGAAGTGGAGTAGCCATCATAGTCAACAAAAGAATCTGAAATGGAGTACTTGGATGAAATCTCAAAAACGACAGAATGATCTCTGTTCATTTCCAAGGACCATTCAGTATCACAGTAATCCAAGTCTATGCCCTGACCAGTAATGCTGAAGAAGCTGAAGTTGAACGGTTCAATGAAGACCTACAAAACCTTCTAGAACTAACACCCAAAAAAGATGTCCTTTTCATCATAGGGAGTGGAATGCAAAAGTAGGAAGTCAAGAAATACCTGGAGTAACAGGCAAATCTGGCCTTGGAGTATAGAATGAAGCAAGGCAAAGGCTACTAGAGTGTGTGCCAAGAGAACACACTGGTCATAGAAAACACCCTCTTCCAACAACACAAGAGAAGACTCTACACATGAACATCACCAGATGGTCAATACTGAAATCAGATTGATTATATTCTTTGCAGCCAAAGATGGAGAAGCTCTATACAATCAGCAAAAACAAGACCAGGAGCTGACTGTGACTCAGAACATGAACTCCTTATTGCCAATTCAGACTTAAATTGAAAAAAATAGGGAAAGCCTCTAGACCATTCAGGTATGAACTAAATCAAATCCCTTATGATTATACAGTAGAAGTGACAAGTAGATTAAAGGGATTAGATCTGATAGAGTGCCTGAAGAACTATGGATGGAGGTTCGTGTCATTGTACAGGAGGCAGTGATCAAGACCATCCCCAAGAAAAAGAAATGCAAAAAGGCAAAATGGTTGTCTGAGGAGGCCTTACAAGTAGCTGTGAAAAGAAGAGAAGTGAAGGCAAAGGAGAAAAGGAAAGATATACCCATTTGAATGCAGAGTTCCAAAGAATATCAAGGAGAGATAAGAAAACCTTCCTCCATGTCGATGTATGGCAAAAACCACTACAATATTGTAAATAGCCTCCAAATAAAATAAATTAATTGATTAAAAAAAGAAAGAAAGCTTTCCTCAGTGATCAGTGCAAAGGAATAGAGGAAAACAATAGAATCAGAAAGACTAAAGATCTCTTCAAGAAAATTAGAGGTAACAAGGGAACATTTAATGCAAAGATGGGCACAGTAAAGGACAGAAAAGGTATGGACCTAACAGAAGCAGAAGATATTAAAACGAGATGGCAAGAATACACAGAAGAACTATACAAAAAAGATCTTCATGATCTAGATAACCATAATGGTGTGATCACTCACCTAGAACCAGATATACTGGAATGAGAAGTCAAGTAGGCCTTAGGAAGCATCACTATGAACAAAGCTAGTAGAGGTGATAGAATTCCAGTTGAGCTATTTCAAATCCTAAAAGATGATGCTGTGAAAGTGCTACACTCAATATGTCAGCAAATTTGGAAAACTCAGCAGTGGCCACAGGACTGGAAAAAATCAGTTTTCATTCCAATCCCAAAGAGGGGCAATGCCAAAGAATGCTCAAACTACTGCACAATTGCACTCATCTCACACACTAGCAAAGTAATGCTCAAAATTCTCCAAGCCAGGCTTCA
>SJYX01011805.1:0-12020 GCA_006410675.1 Oreotragus oreotragus
CTAAGTCGCTTCAGTCGTGTTCGACTCTGTGCGACCCCGTAGACGGCAGCCTACCAGGCTCCTCCGTCCTTGGGATTCTCCAGGCTATGCACTGTATGATTCCAACTATGTGATATTTTGGAAAATGCAAAACAGAATTTAACAATCAGTGATCCTCTTCAAGAATGAGAGAGGTGAGTAAATAAAACATGAGAGATTTCTTTTTTTTTTTAACGAAGGTAAGGCTATTTTGTGTAATACTGCAAAGCTATATAACATATTAAGTATCTATCAAAATCCACAGAGCTTTACAGCATGAAGCAAATTTTAATGTATGCAAATTAGAAAATCAACTATAAGGTCAAGAGATCCGGGATGGAATGCAGTGAGTGACTAAAGAATCTAAGTGTATTAAAAATGTATGAAATAACCTCACTAAAGGGTGTGGATGCATAAGATGCTGAATGAAGTAACTCTGGGAATAAGAAGTCTGTAAGACTAAAAGCAAAAGAAACTGTGCGTAAGAATTATCCTTTAGTTGATAAAGCTGTTTCTAACAAAAGTATAGATGGACAAATTTAAAACCACGATACAGGGTACTGATAGAATAATTATGTAAACTGATGATGGATGGCCGGAGACAGGTTTCTCACTGATGGACACAGAGGATAAATAAAAGCAAGGGTAAAAGGCTAGCATGATCCACATGGAAATGAATTAGAGGTAAATCAGTATGAATTCATATTTAGTTTAATACAGATAAAGAAGATTATATATGAAAATATCTACAGATATATACATATATACACACATGGGTAGGTACATACATATATTTCCTTGTTATGTCAACTGGGAGGGCCTAGAAGCAACAATACTCCAGTAGCAATGAGCACACTGAGTGTCCAGATTTTGGCATCTGCTCTCCAATGAAAGGGACCAAGGGCTGATTCCAGGGCTGGGGCAGGAAATATACAAAATGAGTCTTAAGCAACTCGAAGGGGCAGGCAATAAGGAAATGCCAAAAACCCCAGAAGAGAAAGACGCCAAACGTCACAATGACGAGAGTATGTCGAAGGGACAAAAAGAGTCAACTAAAAGAACTCCCCAAGGCCAAAACTAGAACAATTTTAGCAACAAAATAAAGTAGTGTTGGATTGTTATCCAAAGAATGAATATCCATGAGTCCCTATTATACAAATGAAGAGACAAAAATGAGGGAGAAGAGAGAAATTTCTCCTGCAGAAGGATTCCAAATAATTTATGTAGGTACTCCATTTTTTTTAAACTGAAAAATAGTTGATTTACAATGTTGTGTTAGTTTCAGATGTATAGCACAGTAATTCAGATATATGTAGACATACATATATGTGTATATATATGTGTGTAGGCTTTGCTGGTGGCTCATCGAGTAAAGAATCCACCTGCAGTGCAGGAACCATAGGAGACTCGATCCCTCAGTCGGGAAGATCCCCTGGAAGAGGAAATGGCAACCCACTCTAGTATTCTTGCCTGGAAAATCCCATGGACAGAGGAGCCTGGCAGGCTACAGTCCTAGGAGTCATACACAGTCAGACATGACTGAGCAACTAAGCAAACACAGATATACACATATGTATATACATGCATGTGTATATGTATGTGTCTGTATATGTAAGTANATGGCAACCCACTCTAGTATTCTTGCCTGGAAAATCCCATGGACAGAGGAGCCTGGCAGGCTACAGTCCTAGGAGTCATACACAGTCAGACATGACTGAGCAACTAAGCAAACACAGATATACACATATGTATATACATGCATGTGTATATGTATGTGTCTGTATATGTAAGTATACATATACATATATGTTCTTTTTCAGAATCTCTTCCCTACAGGTTATTATAAAATATTGAGTATAATTCCTTGTGCTATACAGTAGGTCTTTGTTGGTTATCTATTTTATATATACTAGTGTGTCTATGTTAATCTCAGTCCCTCAATTATCCTTCCTCACCCCTTGCCCCTCTGGAAATCATACGTTTGTCTTCTATATCTGAGGTCCTTTTCTGTTTTGCAAATAAGTTCATTTCTATCTTTTCTTTTTGAAAAAAGGATCCCACATATAAGTGATGTCATTCGGCGTTTTTCTCTGTTGGGCTTACCACACTTAGTATGCTAATCTCTAGGCCCATCCATGTTGCTGCGTTCTTAAGGAGGTAGAGTGTAACTCCTCCATCAGTGTGACTGAGCATGGTGGCTTTCTTCCAAAGAGGACAGTATGAAGAGGCAGATAAAGAATAACTACAGTGGAGGAACCTGACCAACGCTCCCTCAGCCAGGTGACCAAAGTTCACATCAACAATGTACGATATATTGATGGTAGGCACCCTTGAAATGATGTGATGTGGCACTTCACCACTGCAATCTTCCTCCTAAGTCTAATCATGAGAAAAACTATTAGGGAAAAACTAAGGAAACCTGTCTGAATAAAGTATGAACTTTAGTTACTAACAATGTATTAGTACTGGTTCATTTCCTATGACAAATATACAATAGGTAATATGTTAATAATAGAGGAAACTGAGTATAGGACACACAGAACATTCTAAACTAAAAACTTTATTTAAATAAATACCTACGTATTTATTACCATATATATAAACATGCTTATGAACGTAACACCCAGTCAAGAACTAGAACATTATCTGCAAACTTTCATTCATCCTCTGTGCTCTTTCCCTCTTCCCTTCTCCCATCTACCTTTCTTTCCCTCCACTTTACAAAAATCACTATGCTGAATTTTGTGTTAATTATTTCTTCCCTTGCTTTCTATAGTCTATAGTATACATGAAAAGCTTTGTTCATGTATACTTTATGAAAATAGCAATGTATTTTATACTGTTTTCTGAGATGTGAAGGAGATAATTTATAAGAAAGTTTATTTTAGTACTGCTTATAAAAGCAAAATCTAGAAACACCTGTTCCAGAATAGATTCACGAATAAGTAGACTGTGGTATATTTACACAATTACACAATGAAATACTACACAAAAGAGAAGAATATGAACTATAAACAACAATGTGGGTGAACTTTAAGACCGAATGTTGGGTGAAAAAAAAGTAGAGGATTTAATTTATTGCAGAATGCCCTTTGCCAAAAGGCTCCACTCAACCTCATTTAATCTCACTTCTTCTTCAAAAATAATTGTTGAATTAGCAAATGAGTAGATTCTTCTGACATTTGTCAAGTTCATGCTTTATGCAAAAGGAGTAAGAGAGAGTGTGGAAGCAGTATACAGCAATGCAGTGTTGTTATGATCCCGAACCTGGGTTCACATAGAAGTTTTACATTTGAAAACTTGGTGGCCTTGAAAAAGTGGCTTAGACATTCCAAATCCCATTTGAAACTTGGAGATAATCATATCACACTGATACAGTTACTGTCTTAGTAAGTTATGTCTGTAAAGAATTTAACCCAACAGTGGTTGCCATTACTGCTACCATTAGTAAAAGCCATAAACAGCTCTAGGAGAGAGGGAAAGGACCTTAAGGAACATCTGGCTCAAACCCTTCATTTTACAAATGAAGAAACTGACAACTGGAGAACTCTGGGGAGAAGCTAGAGGCCACTTGGCCTCTTGAGGAAGGAGTATAACGCAACGGAAAGTTCATGTACCATCTAGTACAACATAACTTGACTTTGAGTCCTGGCTTTGTCATCTACTAGTTAAATGTCCTTAGGCAAATTATTAAAATTTCTAAACCTCAATTTCCTCTGAGGAAATTAATAGGAAAATAAATACCTAGTTCAGAGAATAGTTTTGAGAATTAAATGGGAAGCTGTGCTTATGTAGTATAAATTTGATGATGATGATAATCGTGATGTGCACACATACCCGGAATGATGCAAATTAATCAACTGGCAGAAAGTAAGTTTTAGAAAGAAGAAATGTATAGTTTCACCAAAAAGAGAAGATATAAATAATTTTAAAAGGGAGATTAAATTTTAGGAAAAGTGGTTTATAGTAAGCCTGAAGTAAGAACATAACCTTGTAAGTTATCAGTGGGCAAAAATACTGTGGGATCTTTAGAAATAAAAGGTGTTTACAAAGTTAAACATTATTGTTCATCTTGCCCTCTCTTGTAACTGGCTCATCTTTAAACTTTCTAGTGTTTTCTCTCTGATATTTCTGGAGCAGATCCTAAGGAAACAAATGTTCTCTCTGAAGCCTCTAAACGATTATCAACACAGTTTTCCTTCAGAAACGAAAATCTAAAGACTGGCAACAAATTTCAAGGTGATGAAACACGTGTTAACACACAGAACTATGCTATTGTTTAAAAAGAACATTCTATTCCCCTCACACTCTTTTCTTTACTGTGTTGAGCCCTGTTTACGTTATTTACTAAACAGGGGCTCAACTCCCATTATTAATGAAATAGCAGCATACTCAAATTGGAATGAGCCCAACAGACAGAAATCGTATGTTCCCCTACAGTTGAGACCTATCAGGAAATCGAGAAGAATCAATCATGTCATTTTTCCTCCCTTTCCTCTTATTTACTGTTTCCCTTAGTATTAGTCAAGACTAGTCAAGATTTTTTTTTTTTCTTTTGGTGCCCAAACCTAGGAATAAATCAGATGAAGACTGATTTTTTTTCAGGTTCCCTGTTAAAAGTTTACATCTTCTGCAGAGAGTTTTTGGCCTGGCTTTACATGAATTATTTATTAATTAAATGAATATTTTTGACTCCTACTTTATATACCAGCCACTGTTCTGGCTGACAGGGACCAAAAAAGAAAGAAAAATGGAGAACTTTAGACTTGGTTATTATTTCAGTTTGGGCTATCTGGTCCTTAGAAGTTTACTGTTCTCATGGAGGTGAGACAATGAATAAACAAATGATATGTCATATGTGAGAGGGTCTCAAGTGCTGTGGAAGGAGGAAATAAAATGGAAGACAGCATGGCTGGAGTTGATGGAGCAAAAGGTAAAAAGCTAGATGGTAAAGCCAGGGAGATGGAAGAAGCCAGATGACACAGAGCTTCTGTTCGTACCTTGGAGGGCCACAGGAGAGTTTTGATGTTATGATCTGACTTAAATTTTAAAAGCTTCCCAGGGAAAATACAGCAGAGAAGCATGAGGGGGTGGACATCAGGGAGAAGGTCAGAAACCATTCCAGTTGCATGTGAGAAATGCTGGTGCGGACAGTGCAGCTGGTCATATCCCTTCTTTGAACCCAGTCGAAAACCCACCTCCTCAAGAAATGGCTTATATAACTGTGGTCTCCAAGCCACTCACATAATCCCTCCTACTCTTCCTGAGGCTGTACTTGTAGTTGCCAGTTTTATGTGTACAGAATAAAGGACACTGCTGTCTCAGCCTAATGGAAACACAGGAATTATTAAAATGGCCCCGTGATAGAATATAGCTACTCCTAAGGAAAGGTTTCCCAGGTGGCTCAGTGGTAGAGATCTGCCTGCCAATGCAGGAGATGCCAGAGACTTGGGTTTGATCCCTGGGTCAGGAAGACCCCCTGGGGGAGGAAATGACCAATCGCTCCAGTATTCTTGCCTGGAAAAATCCCATGGACAGAGGAGCCTGGCAGGCTACAGGCCATGGGGTGGCAAAGAGTGGTGGCAAAGAATCGGACATGACTAGGCATGCAAGCACTTCTAAGGAATGACAGTGGAAAATGCTTAAAAGCTCAAAGAACTAAAAACTTAGAGAAACTGACTCTTGCCTGTACAGGTACCTCTTTCTTACACCATCGTTACCATGAAGTAAAACAGTCCTGAACAGGCTATGAGATCAGCCAAAACTGATCTTATGGGTCTTTTGGTGTTTTTTTTTAAGATATGGCATTCAACAAAGTACATGGACTTTAATTTTCAAGTGACAGCTTAACCAGTTGTATTTAAAAATGGCATGAACTTGTTCATATTTTCATCTGGTTAGAAGATCACGATATACTGATTTATGCAGAAACACAGATATAGAAAACAATATTCCATTTTCCATTGATGTACGTCAGATGTGAGAAAGTATACCAATGGCTTGGAAAGATATATACTGAAGTCTCAGTAATAGTTGCCTCTAGGGAGTGATGGTGGCAAACCAGAGTGGGAAAGCAAAACTAGGGAGGCTTGGGCTTTACAGCAATATTTCACTTATTTTGGAGAACAAATCATTGTCTCACTACACAGTTAACTTTTTAAAAGGATTCATGTTAGTTATCTGGCTGTTTCAGCACAACTGATTTAGATGATAGCCATTTGTGTGTGATAAAAAGGGTTTGTGGAGAATTAAAGCTTGGATTTCATATTTGACTCTAACCAAATATTTGAAGTAGTTAAAAAGTTCTTTTAAAACTGTGACTTTGTGCAAAGATACATTTATAAATGTATTTTAATTCATGAAAAGAACACTGGTTATGCTCATAATATAGCAGACCTCTGATAATGATGAACACGTGTGCATGCTAAGTTGCTTCAGTTGTGTCTGATTCTGCGACTCCATGGACTGTAGCCCACCACGCTCCTCTATCCATGGGATTCTCTTGGCAAGAATAATGGAGTGGGTTTTCATGCCCTCCTCTAGGGGATCTTCCCGACCCAGGTATCGAACCCACATCTCCTGCACTGGCAGGTGGGTTCTTTACCACCAGCATCACCTGGGAGGCCCAATGATGAACATACAGTTTCTTAAAAGATGATACTCTATCAGGCTCTATAATGGAAGACAATTTGGCAGTAAGGCTGAGTTAGGAGGAGTTAACAGCGAACAGTTAATTGTGCTCAGGAATGAAAAAATGGTTTTGATATCAGTCAATCTAGGAAGCCCATGAGAAGAACTTGCAAGAAAGAAGTAAAATGGCCACTGGAGGATGCAAATTTTAGTAGCAGTTAAAGGTAGAGAAATCCATGACTCATACAATCATAGTTTCCAGGAGAAGTTCTTCTGAGGGTTGCTTTCTTTCATGTTTAAGTTTCCAGTGTGCAATCTAATTTCCTCAGCTCTCACAATAACCCTTTTATAGCAGAATCATTTTACACAGCTTCAAAAAGAAATTCTTCCTACATGAGGCAGAGAATGGCAGGAAGAGGGGAAAAAAACCCCTAATAACTGCTGATAAAAATCCTGCAGAAGGCAGGGCATCATGAGTCTTGCCATGTCCAACTAACTTATACTTTGAAGGACTATTGGGCCGGCTACATGTTAGGGGGTCTGTGGAGTAACAAAGAGACATACCCTAGGAAATATCAGGAGAGTGCAGTTTTCACTGTGTTGTCAAAGTGATCTGGGAAACACACACCAGACTTGGAGGTGCAAATGAACTTCTTTATCCCTGTGCTTCCCTGTGTTCATCATGTCCCAGCTCATTCTGCCAGCTTCACTGTCAGCTTACAGACTGACCTAAAGCAATATACCTGGTAGTTATCCAAGAGAAAAAACAAAAGCTTTACACACATACGGCTTTCTCACACAGTATGGTGGTCAGTAGGAAGGCCACGAAACCTGAATTTACTTTCTTTCACAACTTAGGCTTTGTTGTTGGGGAATGTTAACACATATGACAGGCTCCTGATTCAATAATGGGAATTAATTTCTTGTTATCATGTTTCCCTCAAAACTGTCTTAAGTGAGTTAGCATAACTCATTATTTTTTCACCCAAAGGGTTTGCCTGTTACTTCTTGTTTTTATCTCAATTAATTTTGTGTCTGCCGGACTAACACAAATTACCACTTCCCTGTCTTGCACTTTTGATTTAAAAATAAAGCTAATTTGGGAGGTGTTTAGAGCTTTATTAATATTTATATGGCCATTAATGGTGGCTATGAGGTTAGCGAGCTTCTTTTTAAAATTAGAAATTCTGCTTCCAATACTGTCTCTGGGTTGCAGCTCTCCTACTCTGACCACATCATTTTTAACAGTTTTCTTAGGAGACAAAGCAGAATTTCACATGAGGTCACAGAAAAGTTGGTTTTGGTTTTCCCACCATTTATCTTGCCCATTCTACTCAATGAGTCAGACTCACATAATACATTTCTTTCTCTCACTTTCTTCAGAAATTCAGAGGCTGCACTCCCTCCCACAAAAGTGTATGGGTGCTGTGTAACAACCAAGCACTATTCTTCACCATCTATTTCCCCTCCCCCAACCTCAACCTGGGCTGGGCAAGTCAAAAAGAAGTGTCGTAAGTTCCCACATGATACTGACATACAGATGCAGGGGTTATTCCTTAAAACGAGAAGAGGATACAAAGGGCGTGACCCATACCAAATAACACGTGCTACAACCCCCTATTTACCCTTCTGCCAGTTCCCTCCCTCCACCCACCCCTCACCTCTGCCAAATACACTGCTTTCAGCATAGCAGGCCAACTAAGGAAAACCCTGTCCGTGGAAGGTGTGATCATCTATTGAGAATAATGAGTCCTGAGGTTGACCAAGTAGTACAATGGGACAAGAGAAAATAACTGGATTGTGTTGAGAAAATGAGCACTGAGGAAAAGCCAGCATCACAGTACCCTTTTTGAGAGGATGAAGCTATACACCAGTTTCCCTGAATTCTTATCCTGAATCTTCCACTTCCCAGATGCGTGCTCTAAGGCCTATGATTTGACCACTCTTGTGCCTTAATTTTCTCACATGGAAAGTGGGGATAATATTAGTATTGCCCTCACTGAATTTCCATGAGTACTAAAAAGTTAAAGGAAGGAACTATTTAGCACAGTGCCAGCACATATTAAGTACTCAATAAATACTTGCTGAATGGAGACGTCTAGGCCTGTAAGAAGGGTTTCCCCGGTGGCTCGGGGGTAAAGAATCTGCCTACAGTGCAGACCAAGGGGGGCAAGGGAAGAAATGGATTTGACCCCTGGGTCGAGGGGATCCCCTGGAGAAGGAGATGGTAACTCACTCTAGTATTGTTGCCTGAGAAATCCCACGGACAAAAGAGCCTGGGAGACGAGCGTCCACAGGGTCTCAAAGAGTCGTGTGTGACTGAGCACAGCAGCACCTGTAAGATGCCTCTACTGACAACCACGAAGTCAAACACGTGGACCTAGGAGCACACAGCAGGCAGAGGGGCCTGCCATGAGCAAGGCGGACCCAGAAGGCACCTTGCAGCGTGAGTGAACACTCTTGCCTTATAAGGGCACAGATTCCCTCAGAATTTAGAGGTAATATGGGCAATGCATGATTTTCCAGGAATAGGGCCATTTTAGTTCCATTTTACCTGATCTTAAGTCCCCATGCCAACAGATAAAGAACAGAATTAATAGGCAATATAGTGCATATTTTAAAAGGAAAACTTAAAGTAGAAAAAGTGTATCTGCAAAGATATTATCTGTCACATCATTCACCAAAAAATTCAATAGGGGACTAATTAAAAAGTGATCATTTTGATATCCAGTTAACATCAGAAAATGCTTAGCTGTTATATGCTTAAAAAAATAATAGATTACAGAATTATGCGCACACCATAGTTCTGTAAAAGCGTGTGTGTGTGTGTGTGCGTGTGCACAAAGACTGACATGGAACACTCTGATAACAGTCTTGTATTAGGGCAAGTCTCAAAAGGAAGAGAAGCAATTTAGCCCTTCAGTGGTCACATGGCAACATCAGGAGATATCTTCAGTTCTCAAAGTTCAGAGAATGTAAGAGGGATGCTTCCAAACACCCTAAAATATACCAAATGGCCCCACAAACAATAAATTATCCAGCCTCAGATGTCAAAAGTGCAGAAAATGGGAAACCTTATATTAGGGAAATGGGATAAGAAATTTGATTCTACTCTATTTTTCACATTTTTGTTACACTGTTCCAAAATATAATTTTTTTTCCAAATTTAAAATAAATATAACTACAAGAAAGCAACACAGAAACTAAATCATAACCACCAACACAGAAGGTTATTATATATATATGGGGGACATATGTCTGGATGTTGGCATAGGGTCCGTTAAACAAATTCCTTTTAAATATTTCTTAGATTTACTGCAAGCCACATCCACAAAGGATACATACAAATTACTTATAGAGGAAAATTTGGCCACGTTTGCTCAATCGCTACTTGCAGTTCGAATGACTGATTCAACATCTAACAGGAAGTTGGCATTCTTTGCACTGTTGGGATAGCATTTGCTAAACATCAAAATATTTTTATCACTCCTTTGAGCAAGTAGTGCTTCATGAGTGTTATTGTCACTGAGATTGACAATATATGCTGCTATTTACACGCATTTTAGGAAGAGATGGGAAGAAAGATTTATCACAATTTTCTCCAGTATCTGCATCACTATGATGAAAAATGGAAGCAGAGAACTTCTACTTGTATAAATTCTCTTTAAAGACTACTCATTTTGTGAACAAAACTACTTCTACTAACATTACCTGAGTAAAGGTTTCACAGAAGTAGGTATATATGTTTTGTCTGTAGGCATGAAAGGGAATGCATCTAGATGCATGCTGTTTATATATGTTCACCTTTTTCTTGGCTCATTTAAAAAAAGAGAGAGATTTTAAAATAAAAAATCCAAAGTACCCATTTAAATAGATTTATTGAAGTTATAAGGGAGGTCTAATCCCAATAAAATGTTTGCACTATATCATTTGACCAGAGAAAACTCGGTGCTCTTCAGTTCAGTTCAGTCGCTCAGTTGTGTCCAACTATTTGCGACCCCAGGAATTGCAGCACGCCAGGCCTCCCTGTCCATCACCAACTCCTGGAGTTCACTCAGACTCACGTCCATAGAGTCAGTGATGCCATCCAGCCATCTCCTCCTCTGTCATCCCCTTCTCCTCCTGCCCCCAATCCCTCCCAGCAGCAGAGTCTTTTCCAATGAGTCAACTCTTCGCATGAGGTGGCCAAAGTACTGGAGTTTCAGCTTTAGCATCATTCCTTCCAAAGAAACCCCAGGGCTGCTCTCCTTCAGAATGGACTGGTTGGATCTCCTTGCAGTCCAAGGGACTCTCAAGAGTCTTCTCCAACACCACAGTTCAAAAGCATCAATTCTCCTGCACTCAGCTTTCTTCATAGTCCAACTCTCACACTCATACATGACCACAGCAAAAACCATAAACCTTGACTAGATGGATCTTTGTTGGCAAAGTAATGTCTCTACTTTTGAATATGCTATCTAGGTTAGTCATAACTTTCCTTCCAATGAGTAAGCATCTCTTAATATGGCTGCAATCACCATCTGCAGTGATTTTGGAGCCCCCAAAAATAAAGTCTGACACTGTTTCCACTGTTTCCCCATCTAGTTCCCAAGAAGTGATGGGACCAGATGCCATGATCTTCGTTTTCTGAATGTTGAGCTTTAAGCCAACTTTTTCACTCTCCTCTTTCACTTTCATCAAGAGGCTTTTTAGCTCCTCTTCACTTTCTGCCATAAGGGTGGTGTCATCTGCATATCTGAGGTTTTTGATATTTCTCCTGGCAATCTTGATTCCAGCTTGTGCTTCTTCCAGCCCTTGGCCGCCGCCCCTGGCCTCTGGCGCGGGGTGGCTCCTCCCGGACACTGCCCCTGACCTCGGACGTGGGGTACCTCCTCTCAGCCGCGCTTAGTGCGATGGTCGCAGCTGCCCGCGCTTGCTCAGGTGTCCTTACTTAATATTTAAAGCAACGAATAATTCAGTTTTTTTCCCTTCACTGATAACCATGGTCTTTGTAATCTCCTGTAAACTGCATATTGTCTGCCATACTGTAGAACTCATTAGATAATATGTGAATGAATGGACACTTATAAAATCATTCCATGTGCTAACCATGGTTGTGTCAAATCTCCCGACAAGAAGTCTTATATGTTTCAGTTCCCTTTCTTAAGTTTCAACTCATACATTTATTTACTCATCAAGACGTATCTTATCACATGAGGCACATACCATTTCCATAACAATTATACTTGCTGATTTATTTGTTCGTATACCTATGTCTTCCACTTAAGTGTCAGCATTTCAAGGACAAGAACCAGGTCTTGACACTTTGCCTGGAGGATAGGGAAAAGATGAACCAGAAAACTTGCCTATGGTCACATAGTTAAAAAGTGGGC
>SJYX01011806.1:5015-19158 GCA_006410675.1 Oreotragus oreotragus
CTGGGGCTGTGGAGTAGAGAAAATGGGGAGATGTTGGCCAAAGGATATAAGCTTCTAAATATAGGATGAGTAAGTTCTGGGCATCTAATATACAGCACAGTGACAATAATTAGCAAAACTGTATTATGTATTTATAAGTTGTGAAGAGAGAAAATCTTAAATGTTATCACCACAAAAAAGATAATTATTTGAGGTGATGAATGTGTTGATGGACTTATTAAGTCAACTTATTGTGGTAATTATTTCACAATATATATTGTATCGATGCATCACATTGTACACCTTAATTTTATATATCTTATTGCTGAATTTATCTCAGTGAAGCTGGGGCAAAAGAGAAATTATGTTAAAAACTAAGGAGATTTGTGTAGAGTTTGTAATAATATATTTCAATATTGATTCATTAATTGTGGCAAATGTACAATATTAGTCTAAGATCTGAACAACAGAGGAAACCAGGTGTGGGGTATGTGTGAACTCCCTATACTGTCTTTGCAACTTTTCTGTAAATATAAAAGGGTCAACTACATCTGGCCCTTGAAAAATGAGGAGTTTGAGGCACCAACCCTCCCCACAGTTGAAAATCCAAGTATAGCTTTACGGTTAGCCCCCTGTATTCCTGGTTTTGCATCGGTGGATTCAACCAACTGAGGATCATGTAGTATTGTAGTATGTATTTAGTGAAAAAAATCTGATTATATGTGGACCCACATAGTTCAAACCCTTGTTGTCCAAGGGTCAATTATATTCTAAAATAAAAATTTTATTCAAGCAACAGAAGAAAATATTTAAGATGACTGGATCCCATTTGAGTTACTAGTTCTTTCTTAGAGAAAAGGATTGATGTGCTAAGACTCCTAAATAAAAAGTAATTCCTAGCTAGCTAGTCACATCCATAAATATTTCTATAGATATTTCTGTCGATGTCTTTTCAGTAGTGTTGAATCAAATTGCTATTAAAATAGCCATATAATACAAATGATCCTGGAGGATGGCATGGCAACCCACTCCAGTATTCCTGCCTGGAGAATCCCATGGACAGGGGAGCCTGGCAGGCTACAGTCCAGTGTCGCAGTCAGACACAATGAAGCGACTTAGCATGCGTGCATGCGTAATACAAACACAACTAGCCGTTTTGATATTAAAACTGTGTCATTTCTTTACACAGCGTCCTGGCAGGTTACAATGGTACCATTTTTGCATATGGACAAACAGGCAGCGGTAAGACGTTCACCATCACGGGTGGGGCGGAGCGCTACAGCGACAGAGGCATCATCCCAAGGACACTGTCATACGTTTTTGAGCAATTACAAAAGGTATGAAGCTTTCAGTTCATTTTATGCTTGATACATTCCACAGAAATTTACTGTGGGTGGAAAATTTATTGTGACATTTTATTGTATTATATATAAATGAGGAAATATTGTGTAGTAACTCTGGCCATAATTTACATTTAAGGAAAGTTTGGGGTTTTGATGAAAACGTAGAAATCCAGAAGGTGCCTCTTTTTAAGTGATTCCGCTTCAGCAAAGACTCAAAGGGAGTTCCTTCTGATACACCCATGGAGGTTAGAAGAACTGACAGCATATTTTTCCAGCTAATCTCTTCTATTTCTCATTAAGAAATTGAAAAATATCTCTTAAATTAGCTACTAAAGCAGTGAATAGGATAGTGTGGCTTTACCTCCTTCACACTTTTATTGGAAGCCCAGAGGAATTTACCCCAGTAAACATCCTATTGCAATTAATATTGTTATGAAGAGGAGTTTCCTTTCTATAGTATATGCATCATTTATTGTATAGTTGCAAATGCCTGTTTCTTTTTTCTTTTTTTTTTGAAGTAGCAAAGGGTAGCTTTATTACTTCTGCTAGGCAAAGGGGGACACAGCTGGTTGCTGCCTCAAAAAACTATGTTCCCCAAATATCTGTTTCTTTATCAAGATTTAACACAACTGACAGTGTAGGTATCTCTATCCCCATTTTAAAACTGAGAAAACCGACCACGAGGCTGGCTTTATTTTGCTGGTTGTTTTTGAAAAAATCCTACACAGTGAGTCACTTAAATTCTCTGGGTTTCAGTTCTTCTCTGAAAATAGGGACTACATTGTACTAGACAATCTCTGGCATCTCTGCTAGTTCCAGCACTTCTTTGGTTGTATCAGTTCTGTGTAACAAATGGGCTAACTGGGTCAGTGGAACAGTGTTTCCAAAATTTCTCTACTGTATACTGCTTGCATTTTGAGTTGCAAAGATGAGAATTGCTGAGATATGCAGAATTCTAATTTCTACCCATAAAGTTGTAATTACCCATTAGTTCAGCTCATCTCTCCGTAGCGCAAACATGCCAGCTCTGCATGCCAGAAAATTTGGGAAGGAAAGGATTGAGTATACTATATATGTTGAATCCAAATTCTTCCTTTTCATTTACTCACTTATTTCTGACATTAGCTGTTGTGTTTGGTTTCCAGATCTCACAAACTGGGAATATAATCTCTAGTAGCTTTTGTTGCTTAATCTATCAGTGTGCTGTCTTGGGGAAATCACTGAAGGTGGTGCAGGCCAGCCTGGTTCTAAGTGCACCGCTTAACAGGCTGTGGACTTGGGCAGCTACTCCATGTCTCAGGCTTGTGGAGTAGCTTTCAGAGTTGAATATGCTATATTTAAAGACACTGTCCAATTCCTGGCACGTGGGCAATGCTCAAAACATGATAGCTATTACTACAGCCATTAATATCTTCTGGCCAATTGACTTCTGACCAATTTCAAAGAACCCTTTGAAACTTAGAACGAGTGGAGCTAATCCCCTAATTAAGTTAAACAAAATAAATTCTTTCCTAGTAGGAAATATATTTGTCTTTAAATTTCATCTGTGGTTACCAAAATACAGTTTTTAAAGTCTATTTCCCCAGTACCTACCCTTTATTGGGTTCATTGTTTTGTATCTGTTTGTCATTGACATTACTCTAAACCTCATTTCATTCTGAATGATTCTAACTAACCTCCTGGACTTGGAGGGACCCCCATCCAGGACAACTCCTTGTAAACGAACAGACTAACAGGATGGGCCCCACGCATTTGTTATAAACCAACTGAACTGTGGCAGAATGAGCCAGAGGCAACTCTGAAATTCTTCATAAAGTTTGTCCTCACTTCTTAGCTGAAAAACGCTGACAGATACTCAGCTGAACCAGTTGATTGCTTTAGAAGTCACATGGTGCTCTCCAGACTCCCTAAAGGAAACATTTGACTTATGCAAAGTATTTATCTCAAGATAAACTAAGAACTAGTACATACCAGGTGCTAAAATGCCGGTGAGTGGGTGATAGGAGCACATTTTGCAAAGACTTTCAAAGATGAAAATTGATTCCATTTATTTTAGAAATCACCGCTCATTATTTTTGAGTATTGTGAGGCTCATACTTGTTTGGGGGCAGGAGAAAAGGCTGTCTGCAGGGAACATGTGTGTTACATTACAGTCTGGCAGCTGTCTCTTATACACATCTAGATGTGTATAAGAGACAGTCACTAGACTTGCCTTATGAGAAATGCTGAAAGGGGCTCTTCAAGCTGAATTGAAAAGACACTAATTAGTAACATGAAAACATATGAAAAGATAAACATAATGGTAAAGGTAAGTATATAGTCAAAGTCAGAACACTTTAATACTGTAATATGGTGATGTGTTACCAGGCTTCCTTGGTAGCTCAGTGGTAAAGAATCTGCCTATCAACGCAGGAGATTCAAGTTTGATCCTTGGGTCAGGAAGATCCCCTGGAGAAGGAACTGGCAACTCACTCCAGTATTCTTGCCTGGGAAATTCCATGGACAGAGGAGCCTGGTGGGCTATAGTCCATGGGGTCACAAAAGAGTCAGACATGACTTAGCAATTAAACAACAATGACATGGTGATGTGCTAACTGCTTAACTCTAGTATAGAGTTGAAAGGACAAAAGTATTAAAAACTAACTATAGCTACAATATTTTGTTAATAATATACAATATAAAAAGAGGCAAACTGTGATATCAAAAACATAAAATATGGAACAAGGAGTAAATGGGTAGAATTTTTATATGTGATCAAAGTTAAGTTATCAGCTTAAAATAGTCTTTTATATCGTTAAGATATTTTATGTAAGTCTCATCGTAACCACAAAGCAAAAACCTGCAGGAGATACACAGAAGATAAAGAGGAAAGAATCAAAGCCTCAATTCCCAAGGAAAGACAGGAAAAGAGGAAGAAAGGGACAAAGGAACCACAAAATAGCCAGAAAGCAAGTTTATATATATTTTTTCCTTAAACTAAATTGACAGACTTTTAGCTAGCCACCTGAGTAACGGTAGAATTCCCTAATAAATAAAATCAGAGATGAAAATGGGAACCTAAGAGCTAACACCAAAGAAATGCAAAAGATCATAAGAGGCTACTATGGGCATTTGTATCCCAGCAAGCTGGATAACCTCGAAAACGTTTTTAGAAATATACAGTGAAGTGAGACTGAGTCATGGAGAAATGGAAACTTCCAACAGATCAATAACAATAAGGACATCGAATTAGTAATCAAAAATCTTTCAACAAAGAAAATCCTGAGTCCAGATTGTTTCACTAGTGAAATCTACCAAATACTTAAAAATTAATGCCAATCCTTCTCAAACTCTTCTAAAAAATATTGGAGAGGAAAGGAACATTTCTACATTCAGCATTACATTGATACCAAAGCCAGATTAAGGACACCACAAGGAAACTATAGACTAATATCCCTGATGAATATAGATGCAAAAAATCTCAACAGCAAACTAGCAAACTGAATTCAACAGCACATTAAAAGGATCACACACCATGTTCAAGTAGGATTATCTCTGGAATGCAAAGATGATTTAACATGTGCAAATCAATAAATGTGATACACCACATTCACAGAAGATAAAAATCATATGATCATCTCAATAGGTGCGGGGAAAAGCATTTGACAAAATTCAGCATTCTTTCATGATAAAGCACTCAACCAAATTGAGTATTAAAGGATGTACCTCAACATAACAAATGCCATATATAACAAAATCATGGCTAACATCATACTCAATGGTGAAAGCTTTAAATTTTTCTCACTAAACTCAGGAATATGACAAAGGTACCCACATTTACCACTTCCATTCAACATAATACTGCAAGTCCTCTTCAGAGAAATTAGGCAAGGAAAAGAAATAAAAGGCATCCAAATTTGAGAGAAAGAAGTAAAAATTCCTGTTTGTAGATGATATGATCTTACATAGAAAAAAATCCTAAAAAGTCCACCAAAAAACTTTTGGAACTAAGCAACAAATTCACTAAAGTTATAGGATACAAAATCACTATACAGGTATCAGTTGTGTTTCTATACACTATCAACAAAATATCTGAAAAAAATGTAAAAGATGCAATTTCATTTACGATAGTAGCAAAACCAATAAAATACTTAGGAATAAATTTAACCAAGAAAATGAAAGATCTGTACACTGAAAATTACAAGACATCAAAGAGAAAACTAAACAAGACACAAATAAATGGGAAAATATACCATGTTCATGGATCAGAAGAATTAATATTGTTAAAATGAACAAGCCGCCTACAGCCATCTATAGATCCAATGCAATCCTTATTAAAATTCCAATGGCATTTTTCACAAAAGCAGGTAAAAACACCACAATTTTTAAGGACTACAGAAGAATTTGAATAGCCAAGGCAGTCCTGAGAAAGAAGAACAAAGCTGGAGGCATATTTCCTGATCTCAAGAGAAGAGAAGGGGACTTTTATACACTGTCAGTGAAATGTAAGTTGTTTTGCAGCCACCATTAAAAACAGTATGGAGTTTCCTTTAAAAGATTAAAGATGGAACTACCAAATGATACAGCAGTCCTACATCTGGGTATATGGACATCTGTCAGTATCTGTGCAGTATTAATGCAGGACCCCTTGCATTTATCAAAATCCATGAAGGCTCAAGTCCCATATTTGATTCTCTGTATCCGTGGGTTTCAAATCTGTGGATTCAATGAACCTTGGGTGGAAACTTGAGTCTACAGTTGGTTGAATCTGCAGGTGCAAAACACACAAATGCAGAAGGCTTTTTGTATTTACTGAAAAAAAGTCCATGTCACAGTTTTAACCCAAGTTGTTCAAAGGTCAAGTATATATCCAAAGTAAATGAAATCACTGTCTCAAAGAGATATCTGCACTCCCAAGGCAATTGGCAAGGCATGGAAAACCTTGTGTCCATCTATAGATGAATAGATAACGATGTGGTATATATTCGCAATGGAATATTATTCAGTTATAAAAAAGAAGAAAATTCTTTTTGTGACAACCTAGATAGACCTTGAGAGCATTATGCTAAGTGAAATAAGTTAAAGACAAATACTGTATGTTCTCACTTATCTGTGGAATCTATAAAAACAAACTCATAGAAATAGAGAGTAGAATGGTGGTTACCTGGGGCTGTGGAGTAGAGAAAATGGGGAGATGTTGGCCAAAGGATATAAGCTTCTAAATATAGGATGAGTAAGTTCTGGGCATCTAATATACAGCACAGTGACAATAATTAGCAAAACTGTATTATGTATTTATAAGTTGTGAAGAGAGCAAATCTTAAATGTTATCACCACAAAAAAGATAATTATTTGAGGTGATGAATGTGTTGATGGACTTATTAAGTCAACTTATTGTGGTAATTATTTCACAATATATATTGTATCGATGCATCACATTGTACACCTTAATTTTATATATCTTATTGCTGAATTTATCTCAGTGAAGCTGGGGCAAAAGAGAAATTATGTTAAAAACTAAGGAGATTTGTGTAGAGTTTGTAATAATATATTTCAATATTGATTCATTAATTGTGGCAAATGTACAATATTAGTCTAAGATCTGAACAACAGAGGAAACCAGGTGTGGGGTATGTGTGAACTCCCTATACTGTCTTTGCAACTTTTCTGTAAATATAAAAGGGTCAACTACATCTGGCCCTTGAAAAATGAGGAGTTTGAGGCACCAACCCTCCCCACAGTTGAAAATCCAAGTATAGCTTTACGGTTAGCCCCCTGTATTCCTGGTTTTGCATCGGTGGATTCAACCAACTGAGGATCATGTAGTATTGTAGTATGTATTTAGTGAAAAAAATCTGATTATATGTGGACCCACATAGTTCAAACCCTTGTTGTCCAAGGGTCAATTATATTCTAAAATAAAAATTTTATTCAAGCAACAGAAGAAAATATTTAAGATGACTGGATCCCATTTGAGTTACTAGTTCTTTCTTAGAGAAAAGGATTGATGTGCTAAGACTCCTAAATAAAAAGTAATTCCTAGCTAGCTAGTCACATCCATAAATATTTCTATAGATATTTCTGTCGATGTCTTTTCAGTAGTGTTGAATCAAATTGCTATTAAAATAGCCATATAATACAAATGATCCTGGAGGATGGCATGGCAACCCACTCCAGTATTCCTGCCTGGAGAATCCCATGGACAGGGGAGCCTGGCAGGCTACAGTCCAGTGTCGCAGTCAGACACAATGAAGCGACTTAGCATGCGTGCATGCGTAATACAAACACAACTAGCCGTTTTGATATTAAAACTGTGTCATTTCTTTACACAGCGTCCTGGCAGGTTACAATGGTACCATTTTTGCATATGGACAGACAGGCAGCGGTAAGACGTTCACCATCACGGGTGGGGCGGAGCGCTACAGCGACAGAGGCATCATCCCAAGGACACTGTCATACGTTTTTGAGCAATTACAAAAGGTATGAAGCTTTCAGTTCATTTTATGCTTGATACATTCCACAGAAATTTACTGTGGGTGGAAAATTTATTGTGACATTTTATTGTATTATATATAAATGAGGAAATATTGTGTAGTAACTCTGGCCATAATTTACATTTAAGGAAAGTTTGGGGTTTTGATGAAAACGTAGAAATCCAGAAGGTGCCTCTTTTTAAGTGATTCCGCTTCAGCAAAGACTCAAAGGGAGTTCCTTCTGATACACCCATGGAGGTTAGAAGAACTGACAGCATATTTTTCCAGCTAATCTCTTCTATTTCTCATTAAGAAATTGAAAAATATCTCTTAAATTAGCTACTAAAGCAGTGAATAGGATAGTGTGGCTTTACCTCCTTCACACTTTTATTGGAAGCCCAGAGGAATTTACCCCAGTAAACATCCTATTGCAATTAATATTGTTATGAAGAGGAGTTTCCTTTCTATAGTATATGCATCATTTATTGTATAGTTGGCAAATGCCTGTTTCTTTTTTCTTTTTTTTTGAAGTAGCAAAGGGTAGCTTTATTACTTCTGCTAGGCAAAGGGGGACACAGCTGGTTGCTGCCTCAAAAAACTATGTTCCCCAAATATCTGTTTCTTTATCAAGATTTAACACAACTGACAGTGTAGGTATCTCTATCCCCATTTTAAAACTGAGAAAACCGACCACGAGGCTGGCTTTATTTTGCTGGTTGTTTTTGAAAAAATCCTACACAGTGAGTCACTTAAATTCTCTGGGTTTCAGTTCTCCTCTGAAAATAGGGACTACATTGTACTAGACAATCTCTGGCATCTCTGCTAGTTCCAGCACTTCTTTGGTTGTATCAGTTCTGTGTAACAAATGGGCTAACTGGGTCAGTGGAACAGTGTTTCCAAAATTTCTCTACTGTATACTGCTTGCATTTTGAGTTGCAAAGATGAGAATTGCTGAGATATGCAGAATTCTAATTTCTACCCATAAAGTTGTAATTACCCATTAGTTCAGCTCATCTCTCCGTAGCGCAAACATGCCAGCTCTGCATGCCAGAAAATTTGGGAAGGAAAGGATTGAGTATACTATATATGTTGAATCCAAATTCTTCCTTTTCATTTACTCACTTATTTCTGACATTAGCTGTTGTGTTTGGTTTCCAGATCTCACAAACTGGGAATATAATCTCTAGTAGCTTTTGTTGCTTAATCTATCAGTGTGCTGTCTTGGGGAAATCACTGAAGGTGGTGCAGGCCAGCCTGGTTCTAAGTGCACCGCTTAACAGGCTGTGGACTTGGGCAGCTACTCCATGTCTCAGGCTTGTGGAGTAGCTTTCAGAGTTGAATATGCTATATTTAAAGACACTGTCCAATTCCTGGCACGTGGGCAATGCTCAAAACATGATAGCTATTACTACAGCCATTAATATCTTCTGGCCAATTGACTTCTGACCAATTTCAAAGAACCCTTTGAAACTTAGAACGAGTGGAGCTAATCCCCTAATTAAATTAAACAAAATAAATTCTTTCCTAGTAGGAAATATATTTGTCTTTAAATTTCATCTGTGGTTACCAAAATACAGTTTTTAAAGTCTATTTCCCCAGTACCTACCCTTTATTGGGTTCATTGTTTTGTATCTGTTTGTCATTGACATTACTCTAAACCTCATTTCATTCTGAATGATTCTAACTAACCTCCTGGACTTGGAGGGACCCCCATCCAGGACAACTCCTTGTAAACGAACAGACTAACAGGATGGGCCCCACGCATTTGTTATAAACCAACTGAACTGTGGCAGAATGAGCCAGAGGCAACTCTGAAATTCTTCATAAAGTTTGTCCTCACTTCTTAGCTGAAAAACGCTGACAGATACTCAGCTGAACCAGTTGATTGCTTTAGAAGTCACATGGTGCTCTCCAGACTCCCTAAAGGAAACATTTGACTTATGCAAAGTATTTATCTCAAGATAAACTAAGAACTAGTACATACCAGGTGCTAAAATGCCGGTGAGTGGGTGATAGGAGCACATTTTGCAAAGACTTTCAAAGATGAAAATTGATTCCATTTATTTTAGAAATCACCGCTCATTATTTTTGAGTATTGTGAGGCTCATACTTGTTTGGGGGCAGGAGAAAAGGCTGTCTGCAGGGAACATGTGTGTTACATTACAGTCTGGCAGTCCTAAACAGTAAAAAAAAAAAAAAAAAAAGAGCAATAAGGAAAGGTAGCTGCCACATAGCTCAGTGAATTTTAAGTGTGTATTCCAAGTAAAGCCCAGAAAACCCAGAAGCTGGAGGAGCCAAAGGAATTATCCCTATCATCTTAGGGCAATGGACTTGCCATTTTCCTGACTTTTTTATGATTTCTTCTAGTTTCTGAAAGAAGAGAGTTTCTCCCCTGCCGATGAACATAGAGTTTGTTCTTTTGCCTTTCTTTTCCTTTCCTTCTGTATTCGCATACTGAATTCTCTGTTTGGAGGCTTTCAGAAATAAAAATAATAACAGAAATAATAATAATAGCAGTACAGTAATGATTTATTGGTGCCTATTAACATTTATCGGTGCCTAGCATTGTTGTTAGGATTTAAAATACAGAAACTTATTTCTCCATTACAATAGTTCTGCAATTAAAGGTTATTATCCCCGATTTTGTGATTAAACAACTGAGTCTAAGGGCTCAGGATCACTCTTATAAAGGCAGAGCCACTGCTCTAACCCAGCTTTGGCTGATGCTGAGATGCATTCATATTTGTATGCTAAAATCTCAAACCATAATCGATGGGACATGTCAGATATGTTCAGTTAAGTTTTAGAAAAGTGTTGTTTCAGACAGGATCTCAGGATGTTGCTGAGTGATTCCCCTTGGATTGTAACTCGCCTCTAAGAATCTTTCAGGGACGGACAGCATGTATGTTGATCACGGAACACTTTTCTCCTCAAGTATTTTAAGTGGTATTTTAGGGAACAGTGGATTAGCCTAAAGGCCTCTCAGACTGTCTAGCGTTGCACTGTGTATTTGTGGTCTCTTGTTTCCTGCACGGATGTAAGCTACAGCCCCCTAAATTATGTTGATATGATGCCTTTACTAAACGAGGACACTAACATAATTGGTAGATCATTTGTCAGTCTTAGCAGCCAGCGCCACCTGCATCACGATTTCCAGCATTTGGTTGGGGAAGTTCTTTAGCAGAGATTCAGTCCATGCTGTCACTTTTGCAGAACACCAGACATGGAATTTCAGCTGTAGTTTGAGTATCTCACTATAGTCATGTGCTAGCTGAGAACTGCCTTAATTTTTCATGTATTATTTCATTTTTATGAAGCGATAGTATCTTTATGTGGACAGTTTGGGCCACTTTAGGGCCAGAGAATCATATTAATTTTAACCTGAAGAACACAGAGTCCTATCCAACTTCCTCACTTCAGTGGGTGTGGAACAGAGGCCTGACCTGGTAGCAGCTCAGAGTTGCCAGGACCAGGATTCCAGATTTGGATTTGCAGGCCACGATTCTTTTCCCATCTTTTCTTTCTTTGAATAATACCTGTCAAATGGGTTTTCTTGAATATAGAAGAGAATCCTGTCTATGAATATCCACTCTGACAATCTGCCGACCTTCTTCCCGGAAGACGCAAATATATTCTCCTCTTATGAGTAGCAGGACTCTTAATATTTGCAGAAATGGAAGCATTTCTGTCTTGGGGAAACAAGAAGAGGTGCTCTTATTGATACTTTGTATTGAAAAACAGAGCTTGGATTTTTCTTGAGACCTGAAAAAAAAATCCCCTGTTTTATTCCATCTCAGAGGGAGTGAGTTCTTTCTGTCTGTTGGCAGAACTGAGACGAGGACCAGACACCTTGACTTTTATCTTAACTACACTGATGCCTGTATTATTGCATCTCAGCAATGACACACAGAAAAGGCCTTTCTCTAATCAATAGCTGGATATCTCTAATTTGCCACTTGGGCAAGGAAAATTAACCCAACAGGTGGGGTATAAGTGGAGTAGAAAACGGCAACCCACTCTAGTATTCTTGCCTGGAACATCCCATGAACAGAGGAGCCTGATGGGCTACAGTCCACGGGGCCGCAAAGAGTCAGACACAACTGAGCAACTGAGCGCGCAAGGTGTGAGTAGTGAACTGTTCACGCCCATCTTACTGTTATCCCCTGGAATTCACTTTCCACATCTATTTACTGTCTGTTATCTGTCATTGGAAATTTGAATATTAGAAAAGTTAAAAAGGAATTATGATTGAAGATGGAAATTCTTTGGCTACTGAAGTTTTTAAACTGAAATAACAATTCTATGTTCTGTTTTTTTTTTTTCCTGTCTGAAAGTAAAAAATAGTGTTTTATACAGTTCTGCAACCAAGTTGGCCCATTTCAACTGTATACTGACTTTTTTACATATAACGTGGAAACAATAAAAAATAACAGACTGAAGTTGCTTGTAATCATGGATGTTGGCCATCTTAGAAAAAAAAAGCTTCATGCATATGGTAACTGGCAACTTGAAAGTGTCACGAACTGAAAATGAAAACCATGCAAAGTGAGAGAGTGAAGGAGAGAAACTGTAAGGAAACTAAAGATAAATGTGTTCATCTCTCTCTAAGCTGAATCATGATTTATAGCCATTTAATAACATCTTTCTCTTTCCCAATCAGGACAGCAGCAAAATATATACAACGCACATTTCCTATTTGGAAATCTACAATGAATGTGGTTATGATCTATTGGACCCAAGACATGAAGCCTCCAGTTTGGAAGATTTGCCGTGAGTAGCAGAACAACAAAGAGTGGGGGAAAATTACTTTCAGATGTTCCCTTCAATTGTTTTCTTTGAAACTTTGTATGTTTCTGGTCTCAATCATAATTAACAAATACTGGATAACAGAATCTTTTTGTAGTGTAGTGGATATTTTTTTTCCAGTTATGACAAATAGACAGTAGTGATGGGACCTAAAATTGCTTGGAACTCCATTCTTGAAACAGTCTCTCTTGGAGCTGGTACAGGCAGATGTAGTGAATGTTCTCAGAGAGTGGGTGCCGAGAGGGCTGATGGGCTATGAGAACGCCGCTCTACTCCTGCCACGTGAAATGAGACCGTTTTACTCCTCCAGTTGTGGCCTTTCTCTGAGGAAGGTATTCAAATTAGCAACAAAAGAATTTGAAAGAGAGAAAGTAAAACTTTAGTTAGCGTTAGTCACTCAGTCGTGTCTGACTCTTTGCGACCCCATGGACTGTAGTCTACCAGGCTCCTCTGTCCAGGGAATTCTCCAGGCAAGAATACTGGAGTGGGTTGCCAGTTCCCTTCTCCAGGGGATCTTCCCATCTTAGGGATCAAATGTCAGTCTCCTGCACTGTAGGCAGAGTCTTTACCGTTGGAATCACCAGAGAAGAGAGAAAATAAAACTTTGTTTTCCCCAAATGCTTCTCTACAGTTATTGACTAACATTGACGTGCTTCTGGTCACATTGGCACTGATTGTTTCATAACTGAAATAGAAATAGAGTCTTCAGAGCTTATCTCATAATGGAATAAGATTGGCACTGATTATTTCATAACTGAAGTAGAAATAGAGTCTTCAAAACTTATCTCATAATGGAATAAGTTACTCTGTGAGCGTGTATGTAATATTCCTCACTGTTTGCTTGAATATTTGCCTAAGTTATACATATATTTAGTAATATTCATATACTTTTGTCCAGACATCTTTAGAATCTTGGTAGAGCCAAGAAAATGTATCATGATATTTTTCTTATGAACTATTCTAAGATAGTTTAAACTGTATGTTAATCCTCTACCAAAAAGGTCAGCCGTCATTTGCTTATTTTAATTTGCAAAGGAAACAAGAAGAGATAATAAAATATATAAAGAATATATGTAAAACATATATATTCTTCTGTAAACGTTGATTAATAGTTTTTACATCTCATCTTTTTTATGCTAACAGTATTTACTAGAGGGAATTAGGAAAGGGGATTATTGTTGGTACTCTTAATATTTGTATAAAAATTAAGAGAAAGGAAAGACTACTGACTCCATGGAAGAAATTGCTCTTAAAGAAATCATTGGAATTAAGTTTACAAAAAGGAAGCACTTTCCTCACAGAAAGGATAGAAACAGTAGCATTTAAGACAGAAAAGCTGTGTGTTGAAGAGTCATGTGAAGTGAAAACTGAAGCCAGCCTTTAGGGGACTTAAATGACAGGCTTTTGGTATGAGATTGATCTTTATTCTAACAGGCTTCTTAATTAGTTTTCTAGCCTCCTGCTGCTGCTGCTGCTAAGTCGCTTCAGTCTATCCGACTCTGTGAGACCCCATAGACGGCAGCCCACCAGGCTTCACTGTCCCTGGGATTCTCCAGGCAAGAA
>SJYX01011811.1:7933-32908 GCA_006410675.1 Oreotragus oreotragus
CCAAAATCACTGCAGATGGTGACTGCAGCCATGAAATTAGAAGACGCTTACTCCTTGGAAGAAAAGTTATGACCAACCTGGATAGTATATTCAAAAGCAGAGACATTACTTTGCCGACTAAGGTCTGCCTAGTCAAGGCTATGGTTTTTCCTGTGGTCATGTATGGATGTGAAAGTTGGACTGTGAAGAAGGCTGAGTGCCGAAGAATGGATGGTTTTGAACTGTGGTGTTGGAGAAGACTCTTGAGAGTCCCTTGGACTGCAAGGAGATCCAACCAGTCCATTCTGAAGGAGATCAGCCCTGGGATTTCTTTGGAAGGACTGATGCTAAAGCTGAAACTCCAGTACTTTGGCCACCTCATGCGAAGAGTTGACTCATTGGAAAAGACTCTGATGCTGGGAGGGATTGGGGTCAGGAGGAGAAGGGGACGACCGAGGATGAGATGGCTGGATGGCATCACGGACTCAATGGATGTGAGTCTGAGTGAACTCCGGGAGATGGTGATGGATAGGGAGGCCTGGCGTGCTGCGATTCATGGGGTCGCAAAGAGTCGGACACGACTGAGTGACTGAACTGAACTGAACTGAGGCTGAAGGGAAAAATCAAGTGTCATATGAAGAAGGGTCTTGCATAGCACCCTGAGGTGTTTTACCCCAGAGGCAGTGGAAAGCCACTGGGCAGTTTTATGTGGAAGAGAGCTATGACTGGGTCTGAATCTTAGAGGCTCTTTCTGGTCATGGTGGGGAGGAGGGCTGGGAAACAGGTAAAGAAGGGAGCCCTGCTTTCAGTGCGGACCCTGTGCCCTTCCACTGGCTCTCCTCTCCCTCTCACTGTGAAATCTATTATCTAGCCCTTTCCGGCCTTACAAATATGATTTCCTTCTACTCTCCAGTTTTAGTGAGGTTAGCTCAACTTACCCAGACGTGACATGCTCATTCAAGCTCTGAGTCTTGTTCATTCAGGAGACATCTATTAAGTGCCTGTTGTCTACCAGCCATGGTGTCTGGCATGAAGAACCCACAACGAGTGACACATGGGACCTGTCTTTAAGGGGTACACAGAGCACGAGGGAGGTTCCCAGGGAAGCACGTCTCTACTTGAGCATGAGAGCAGCTGTGTCATGAGATTGACAGAGTGCAAGAGAGACGGACCATCCGTGAGAAGCTCCCCCATTTCCCTACCCACCCTCAGGCTTCTGCCTTCACCTGCATGGAGGCGGTGTGATGTTTTTAGACACTACACGCTAGTCATGCTTCTCTTCTACGTGGCGTGCAAGGCCCCTCTTCAGCTGATATGGTAGTGTAATGATTTGGAGATTGCGTTCTGAAGCTGGACAACAGAATTTTCATCCTGGTTCTGCCACCTTTGAAACATGTGACCTTAGCCAGAAATACTTTTTACCTCAGTTTCTTCATCTGTAAAGTGGGGCTGATGACTGTATCAACTTCCTAGGGTCATTGTGAAGATTAAATGAATGAATATGCATGTGAATCTTTAGAATGGTCCTTGGCATGTGAAAACTATTCAGTCATTATTGGCTGTTATTATTCTTGGTTTTTACTCATTTTCTTCTTAGCACCTATATCATGTCAAGAAACATTAACTCCTAATTGTTTTTGTGTTGCTTGTCCCATTTAATGTGTTGTCATATTTTTTTCCCTGAAGGATGATTTTATTCTTCTTTGAAGCAACATATATCATGTATCTATCTGTACTCCTGAGACATCTATAGTCTTGAATTGTGTTAGGGTGACCAGCCATCCTGATTTGGTCAGGACTGACAGGTTTTTCAGAACACAGGACTTTTAATGCTAAAACCGGAAAAAATCCTGGGCAAACCAGGACAAGTTGTTCACCTTACATGCAACAGGCACTTCACTTTTGCTTCTTGCTGCTGCTGCTAAGTCACTTCAGTCATATCTGACTCTGTGCAACCCCAACAGGCTCCCCAGTCCCTGGGATTCTCCAGGCAAGAACACTGGAGTGGGTTGCCACTTCCTTCTCCAATGCATGGAAGTGAAAAGTGAAAGGGAAGTCGCTCAGTCGTGTCCAACTCTTAGTGACCCCATGGACTACGGCCTACCAGGCTCCTCCGTCTATGGGATTATCCAGGCAAAAGTACTTCTTATTTACCTCTTATTGGTCCCAAACTTAACTGGAAAGCAAGCTTGCTTTGGCTGTACCATAAATTTTTACTTATTAGCTAGAAACTACAAAGACACAACTTTGGGGTTTCTTTGGGCTTTCTTGAGATTCCCTAAAGTTTAAAATGGAAGATTTGAAGAATTCTTGAAAAATCTCCCTCCCATCAGCCTGTGATATATTTACTGGAAATTGTGGGCCACCCCCACAATTCAGGCTTCCTCAACCTGGCCCACAGCCCCAGAGGTCTCCTCCTGCCTGTCGTTTTCCGTCTCTCCCACTTTCCCATCAGGACTCTTCATGCTTCCTTCATTTGCTTTCCAGAATCAATAGCCCGTTACTGAACTTAGTGGCAAAGCCTCTTTCCTCTCACAAGTATCATGTTTTTCATGACTCCCCCAAGTAGGGCCAAAGGATTTTTCTTCCTTTTCATCCCCACCCAAGCCTCAGCTCCACCTCATCTGCTTTGGGAGAGTGACTTGGGCAGTTGCTTGTCAGACAGCATTCCTTAAGGATCCACTGAAGCCTCTCTGGGCATCCCTTGAGGCCATGACAAGTGTTTGCCGAAAGCCTGCTCATTCTTCCATCAAGAAGCTGGCTCAACGGCATCTGGGAAGTTCCACCTCACTGTAATAGTGTGCTAGAGCTGCGATGACAGAATGCCACACACTTGGTGACTTAAACAACACAAATGTATTGTCTCACAGCTCTGGAGGCTAGAAATCCAAGAGCAAAGTGTCAGCAGGATTGTTTTTTCTGAGGCATATGGTGAAGACTCTGTTTCATGCCTCTCTCTCACTTTCCAGTGATTTGCTGGTTTGCACTCTTTGGCATTCCTTGGCTTATAGACACATTCCTTGATTCCCACACTCAGCTCCACACAGGGGTCTCCCTGAGTGTGTGTCTGTCTCTTTACATGGTGTTATGTTTATAAAGACAGCAGTCATATTGAATTAGGAATCCTTCTACCTCACTATGACTTGGTTTTAATTAATTACCTCTGCCGTTACTCTGTCTCCAAATAAGGGCCCCATTCTGAGGTCCTGGGGCTGAGGGCTTCAACATGCAAATTTAGAGGAGACACAATTCAACCTTTAACACCTAGGTCTTCAGGTGAGTCTAAAGAACTCTCCAGGGAGCGGAGACCCCTCAGATATAGGCACAGTAAAGCACCACACACAGGCATTGCTACAAAATCTGCTCCACTTCTCCACTCACTCTGCACTTGATCCTGACTGTTTCTGCTGCCAGTTTCATATCATCACCAGTTTACTTGTTCATCACTTTGTTGGGCCTTGTGTCATTATAAGGGTGTCGAGAAATATAATGTACATCTCAGCCACCAGCTCTAATTCAGGGTCTGTCTGGAACTCTCTTTTACAGGAAGTCTACCCAGGAAAAATTGTATCCATTGGCAGATATGTACTAACTGACATACATGTATTGCAGAGGCAGTGACTCCATCCTGATGAGCAATAATTACAAGCTAGATGCTTTTCAAAATGCTCTGGAGAACATAGGGGTTTGGAGGAGAGCGTGTGTGTGTGAGAATGAGTGTGTGCATGTGTGCGTGCATGCAGTAGCATAAGATAAACAAAATCACCAGACACCTCCCCAACCTTCCCGCAAGATTTAAGCCTTTGCTGGGCACACAGGGAATTGCCTGCATCTCCTCGCTCTGGCTGTGGCTGCTTCCTTCTGTCAGTTCCCTGAGTTCTGACCCTTTCCCCTCCAAGGAGATAGCTCTGTTCCAAAAGATAAACACCAGTAGTTACAAGGGACTTGGGGGAAAAGTCATGCAAGTTTCCCAGTTATTATTTCTCTGGTGTTCTCATATAGAAACCCAGCTGATCTTTGTGGATGAGGTATTTCCAACTCTGGCAGTTACAGCCTGAGAGGTGAGGGCAGTGATGGATCTCCCTAAGGGTAGAGGGTCTGGGCGAGGCTGAGGAATGGAGATTCTAGCATGTCTGCTCACTTCTTTCCAGGACACCCCACCTGGGAGAAATCCCAGGGAGAGAGGAGGCACCGAGCTAGTACCTGCTTGTGCTGAGCTGCCAGGCAGGCTGCTGGCTTGCTGGGAGGTGGTGGGTGAGCTGGGCGCTCAGCTCTTCCAGATTAGGGAGCTCTGGGCTCAGTGCCCACGCACTGCGCTCCAGCTCTGGGCAGCCCTGGTGGGCTGGGGGAAGACGTGAAGCTCCATTCGTGACTGCAAGTTGACTTTTCCTCACTGTCGTTGCTGGCAGAATACATACACCAATGCGGACAAGCTCCTAGAAGCGGCAGAGCAGCTGGCTCAGACAGGGGAATGTGACCCGGAGGAGATCTACAAGGCAGCTAGACACCTGGAGGTGCGCATCCAAGACTTCGTGCGCAGGGTGGAGCAGCGGAAGCTTCTGCTGGACATGTCTGTCTCCTTCCATACTCACACCAAAGAGGTATGGGCAGTTAGCAAGGAGGGGCATTGGGCTGGGCTGCTTTTTTCTGGCAACAGTCAGGTCGATTTCTTAGCTCCCCGAGGTTTGCCTGGTGTCCTGGTGGTCTGGAAGTTACTAGCCTCCTGAGGTTGGTGATATTAACAACTTGCTCCTGATAACTTACACTGAGGTCTCAGCCAATATGGGGCAAAATTTCCTCGTTATTTCTAATGAGGAGAGGGCTGGGGAGGCAGATGGTTTGGGGGGGTCTGTTAGAGCATTCAGTCTGCAACTGGAGAAATTCGGGAATTCCTAGTATAGAAACAGTCACCTTAAGAGGCAATAATAGAGGATCAGAGATTCCTTTCCCACGCAACACCCAGTTTCTCTTAGTTGATGTTTCCCATCAGAAATCAGAGTCCTGCAGAACTTAAATCATCTTTGCTACCAGCAGGGAATATACATTGTTTGCAAGTCTGTTCAATGTTTTTTTTTTTTTTTAAAACAGAGGATTAAATCATCTAATGAAGTCTGCCACAGTGTGCTGCTAATAAAGTGAGAGTCTCCTAACCTTTCTCATTGTGGAGCAAAAGCCAGTGAAGGGAGGGAAACCGGGGTGCCATCCATGCAGGAGGCTGGGCTTAAATCTGGCCCCTGAATCATTCACAGAGTGGAGACGGGAGAGAGGAGGATGGATCATGTTACACTGTTGGCAGGATCAAAGCCCACAGAGAGCAGGAGAGTTGCTGACCTACGGTTGCTTTTTGGCTCTGATTAATGCGGGGCAGTCGAAGTGGCCAGCAAGGAGGCACATTTAACACCTTCTGTAATAACACCCTTGACAGATGAACTCATTAGGTGTATACATGCTTATATACCCCCAGGAACTAATTTTAATGAAGTATTAATTAAAGTTGGATTGCTGCTCAGGAAGAAAAATTAACCTTACTTAATTAAGTTGATTTTTTATATTTGAAATGCCTTAAGAAGCCTGGTTGTTCCTCCTCCACAGGCTTTTCTGACTCTTTGTGGGAATGAATGCAGATCATTGCAGCGTCTATCAGAGTTAAACATGGAAAAGATGTTTTCTAAACTGAGATTCCCCAGGCAGATGAAGGGCTGGGGAGCCCTGTGAAGCTGGCTCTGCTTCTTCTCCATGGGACCTACAACCACCCTCTGATGAGCGTCTGTAAAGCAAGGGGGGTGTAAGGGGGATTAGCTTTAATCCAGGTTTTCCTGCCTGGTTGTCTGCTTGCTGTGGCTTACTCAATTCTTAATAAGGTCTCAGAAGCCAAAGCCATGTGTATTCTCTTTTAATTATGAGCCTGTGGGTGAGAGAAAGGAGCATGAATGAACAAGAGCCACGTTCCTTGTGAGGACTGTGGGGCTGTAGCTGCCAAAGGAGGTGTGGACCAGGTTAGTTTCCAGGGAAGTGCTGCTCCTGAAAAGGTAACTGAAGCTGCCAGGAAACCTATCTAGCTGCACCTCCAGCCTTCTGGACATGGAGCTAGGAGGGTGGGATTCTAGTCCAGAGCCTGCTGCTATAAAACCCTGTGTGTTGGTGCTAATCACAGTGTCTCTGGCCTTAGGGTGCCTCATTTATAAAATTGCAGTTAGACTCAATGTCCCTAAGGCCCTTTATTGTTCTAATGTGAATTCAAGATTTTTTTTTCTCCTCTTCTTCTTTATTTGATGTCGATAATCATAATTAATAATAGTAATTAAGCCTGGTGTGATATATGTGATTTATCTAGCCTAAGATTTGGTCTGTTGCAAGCACTTAGTGTATATTAGGTAGCATCTTTTTCTAACTGAATATTGACTACTTGCTAGACACATACAGCATCTCATGTAATCCTCGTGAGAATCTTATGATACAGACTTTATAAACATATTTTCAAATGAGGACGCTGAGGCCCAGAAAAGAACCTGTCTGAGGTTACAGAGCTGCTCAGTGCAGCAGGGCCTTGACCTGTCTTCCTCAATTCTGTGCTTGTGTTCTGACCTGCTACCATGCGTTCTGTCCTCCTCTCCCTCCCGTGTCTCCTCTGCTCCTCTTTCTTCTCCTTACTCATCTCTCTACCTTTCCAAACCCCAGGCCAGAGGCAGGGTAGCTCTTCGATGAGAAAAGTGAAAGAATAGTCAGGGATGCAGTTATCAACCGTTGTTTTCCAAGATAGCTCTCAAACCTTGCTAAGTGTGGTCCTGTTTGACTCTGAGACTTGTTTCCCTAGCATCGCTCAGTTTATACACCCACATTCATATGAAATAGCACCAAAGGGTGGGTAGCTCTTCGATGAGAAAAGTGAAAGAATAGTCAGGGATGCAGTTATCAACCGTTGTTTTCCAAGATAGCTCTCAAACCTTGCTAAGTGTGGTCCTGTTTGACTCTGAGACTTGTTTCCCCAGCATCGCTCAGTTTATACACCCACATTCATATGAAAAAGCACCAAAGGAAGTGGGCTGATACTGGGACAGGTGAAGAAAGGGAGAGGGAATGAAAATGGATTTCCCCAAGTATGTGCCTAACTATTTCTCTGTCTAGTCAATAGCAATGAGAATTGTCATTTTTAATTCTAATTTTATATATCAGAGAAATTAATAACTTGCCCAAGGTCTTGTAGTGAGGATGTGGTAAATGTAAGGATTGAACCCAGATCTTTCTGACTCCAAAGCCCCTGCTGTTTCTCATTGGCCTTTCATATAAAGGCCAGGAAACAGACTTGGAAGAGTTTTCTAAACCCAGGAATTTATTTGAGGCTGTCGGCAAGTAGCATAGTCTCTTTCTTTGGGACCCCAAAATATGAGAGAAATTAGGAGCAGTCCTACCTGGATGCAAAGGGCTGTGTGATTGTGAGGCCTTTTCTGTTCAAGAGATCTACAACTCTCAGATCATATACATTCTAACTTTTTCCAGGAGGGAAAGAAAAGTATCATTTTGAGTGGCTATCATAGTGGGGCTCCTCATGGGGGGCATCCTGTAGGACTTTCTATCTGCCTGTTTCCTCTCAGTTACCTCCTATCCCCAAACTAGTCTGTCTGAGGCCCCTTTTATACAGAGTAGAGAATATGACATGTGTATGTAAGTACATACTTATGCGTATGTGTTATACATACATATGTTAGGTACAGCAAAATCTTAGATGCTTATTTCCAGATCTAGATCTTCACTGGGTAAGGCTGTGTGTCTTTGGAGTAATTACTTAGTCTCTATTATTTTGTGATAATTATGATGGTGACTATTACAAATTTGAGTTGTACAATTCTAACACCCACTTTTTCCTAGTAGAAAACTCCCTCCCAAATTTATCCTTAGATCATCTCTAAAGTAGGTTGTAAAGAACTTGAGGACTCAACTCACAGGCATCATTTTTTCCTTGAAATTCTTCCCTGGGGCTTCCAGCTTCCCACCCAGACAGGATAGGAGCACTGTGTGTGTACCTCATCAACGATGCTGGGATCTCACTGAGATGATTGACTCTTCCTCATTAAATTGGGGGTGCTCATATGTAGAGTCCGCATGTGGGTTTAGATGTGTAAACATGGATTCTAATATTTCTACTGCTTGGTCTGATACTTAGTGACGCTGAATAGATATTAAACAGGCTTACTTGACAATGAGAAGCTAGTCACTTTTCCTAAAAAAAGAAAATAGAAAAAATAAAATGTGGGGGAAAGCCCATTCAATTGCATCATTCATCTAATCCAGTTCTTTGTTTTGAACTCTACGGACAGTGTAAACAAAGAAAGGCAGGTGGGGAATCTGAGTTGCCTGTGGGAGCTTTCCTCTACAGCCTGTATAGCAGGCAGAAATGGATTATTGGGTAGTCAGAAGTGAGGATCCTTGAATGGGCTAATGAAGGAATACCTGTGGTTTGCTCTTTCCCTATTCTGTTTAATGCCTCTCAAGATATACCGCCTCTCAGACCTGGCTAAGTGTGGATCCTGTCTGATCCTGGTTAATTAACTCTTGACTCCGTCCTCTTTACTCTGTAGGCAAAGTTCTGATTTTCACTCATGGCAAGGTTAGTAGCCAAGTTTACTAGTCCACAAGTCTGTGAGGAATTTTGGGTTGCTATGGATATTTTCTCTCTTACAGTAGATAGAGTGAATGAAAGAATAATCTTCTACTCAGCTGTACCAAAGGTGTACTTTAATTAGGATCAGAGGGGAAGCAGAAGGAGGATATGAAGAAGATGTCCCCCAGGCTCATTTCTTCTGCAGATTCGAGAGTCTGCTTGATTCTGTTTGCTGGCTTTGTGAATTCTTCATGACTAAAGGCATCTGGAGGGTTAAAGGCTTCTAATTATTTAATTGCACTGTTATTAATAACCTTGAATAATTAGAAACCATCTAAATATTCCATGTTAAGTGATTCATTAAATCATAATGAATCTATAGAGTAAAATATTATACAGTTATAAATCACACTGTCAAAGATCATTAATGGCATGAGAAAGAGCTTGTGGTATAATATATAAAAAGCTGTATATCCATCATGACCACAGTTTTGATCACACACTTAGAATAAAGACTAGAAGGAAGTATACAAAGAAGTAAGAATGTTATGAATGATTTAATTTTCCTTTGAATATTTTATTTGTTTTATAAGTTTTCTTTAATATTTTCAATTGAAAGTGAGGAACAATTCCAATAAATGTTATTTTATAAAAACAAAACTTTCCATCTCTACTTTGAGAGAAGAGCTACATAATAAAGAGAGATAACAAACATGTGCCTATCTGCTTGGAACATGTGCTTGGAACTTTCTTATGCATCTAGAACCTCAGCTATTAATAGAAATTATGCTGAACTTTCAAATATCTTCCTTTTGCCTGGGGACAAGAGGCCAGCTGGCTGTTTGCTGGTCTGGAAACCTCAGGGAGAATGTAGGGAGAAGTATTTACTCAAGTCCTCATTTTCTTTGTCCAGGGGAAAAAAAGGCATTTATGGCAAGTGTCATCTGCTCCACAGAGATTGTCCAGGCAGAATCCTCTCTCTTTGCTGTGTTTCCATGGAAATGCTGCAATTGCTGGGTTTTCAAAATAACTGTTTTTAGATATTTTTGTAGTCGTAATATGAGAGTCAAATTAACTGAGGAATGTGTCCAAGATAATCAACCTCAGCTATTTGTTAAATGTTTAATTAAATGCCATTTCCAATTGTTTATAACCCTGTGAAATCATTCTTTTATGCTATTTCCTGCTCAAATAGGTACGTACACCACAAATGCCATAGATACACACATATACACATATTCCTTTATCTGCCCACTACAGAACCAAAACTAAATCAGTTTTCAAAAGGGATTATTGGCCTTAAGAACAAAACAACTTCTTCTTCTATGTCAGTTGTTAGGCTGGTACGGTATTTATTTAAGAGATAAAAAACTGATAGTCAATGCCAAAGGAAAATGATGCCTTCAAAATGAAGGAGGGGTGATTCATCCCATGGAATCGGAGTTCCTTTTGCATCTCTAGGAGTCAATCAGTTGTATCAGCACAGTGGCTACCAGAATTGTGCAAATGGTACAGCCAATCAACAGGAGAAAGCAACAGAGTAAAATCACCTCTTTCCTTAACCTCTCATCCATAAGCTTCATCATTTCTACGAACCTCCTAGTTTCTTCCTTCCTGCCCCTCCCTTGCTGCCTTTTCAGCTGCCCTCTTCTCAGGCTGCCCCTCTATGTAGGCAGAATGGGGTCCATGCACTGGCCCTTCCTGAACTCACTGGTTTCAGTCTTAGAGCAAACTTTAGGTAGCTCATTGAAAGGCTGCCTTAACTCCCCCTCTACCAAAATTCAGAGAGTCTCAAATCAGTTCATTCTTTTGGATATAGGTATTTGGGGCCATAATTACATATGTTCTCTGAGAGAACACAAAAAGAGACCTAAGTGTACATATCATGTGCATGCATGTTCAATTGTGTCTGACTCTTTGCAAACCCATGAATGGTAGCCCACCAGGCTCCCACCTGGGAAGCAGGGCCCAAATAATTATTGCCAAGCAGAGAGCAGAACCCTGAAATAATGGTCCTTGCAGAGGTGTGTTTGATCAAGAACAGAGGGTCTGGAAATGACTGAAACAGGATATTTTTTTTTCTCGGGATCAGGTGGGTTGATGGCAGAGGCACAGTGCTAATTAATATTTTAGACTGTAGATAACCAGAGGGTTAGGAGGATTATCCTAGGGGAGAGAAATTGAAATGGAGACAGCAGGAAGAAACATGTGGTGGCTGCTCCTAAGCTGCCTCACTCACTCCATGATTTCACCTCATTCTTGCAATGGCTTGTGATAACTTGAACTGCAAGATCATTCTGACTCAGTTTCATTGGTTCCCTGATAACGAATAAATTAATAATAGAAGTGACTCTCTGATTTGGATTCTTTTCAAAGCAGTCTAGGCATGCTCTTCAAGAATAAGTCAGATGGACACATAGACAGAAGGAAACCTACAGGAAATTCAGATAGTAGGAAACTTACAGCCTAAGGAACGGAATATGGTCCCTTACTCATAGGTTAGTCACGCTGATGTTAATGTTTATCCCTCAGAGGTGCTTCTTCAGAATTATGAGCCTGCAATTTAAGCTTGCTGACACCAGGGGGCGACTGTGCACGATTTCCTGTGGTTCTCTACTCAAGCCTTCTAGATAACTAAATAATATCTTAACTTGGTAGTACAATTATCTTCAAAGTGTTGCTAAAATCTCTGGACTTTGAGTGTCTTGATGTCAAACATGTGACTGCAGTTTTTTTTCGATTTAGAGAGGCGTTTTTATTACAACTCTTCTTTACCTCAGCTTCAGGAGAACCCACCTGCACACACACTCTCATGCATATGTACTTTAAGTATGAAGTACTTGAAGTCATTTTCCCATGATCATAGAGCTAAGACAAGGGCAAGATCGAGAATTATCCCGAGTATATACCAATTCCATTCAAGAACTTCTTTCCCTCTGGGTTTTGTTTTGGTTTTGTTTTTACAGAAGGGAAAATGAAGAAATGTTCACTAACCCTTTGTCTCTGGTGCTTCCCTATCTCTGAGTCAAATTCCATAGCAATTTACTTGACATTTTATCTTCTTGAAGGTAGACCAGCCCTTTCCTTTCCTTACCAGGCTGCTGATCACTGGGCTGAGTGGCATCTATGTTGTACATCATTGATTTCTTAGTTGATTTTCCTTAGTGGTAGGTTTTAAACTACCTTAGACAAGATTTTCTTTATAATAAAGTAGAATATATGACCTGATAATGTGAGGAGATCAGCCCTGGGATTTCTTTGGAAGGAATGATGCTAAAGCTGAAACTCCAGTACTTTGGCCACCTCATGTGAAGAGTTGACTCATTGGAAAAGACTCTGATGCTGGGAGGGATTGGGGGCAGGAGGAGAAGGGGACGACAGAGAATGAGATGGCTGGAAGACATCACTGACTCGATGGGCATGAGTTTGCGTGAACTCCGGGAGTTGGTGATGGACAGGGAGGCCTGGCGTGCTGCAACTCATGGGGTCGCAAAGAGTCGGACACGACTGAGTGACTGAACTGAACTGAATGTGAAAAATCAACTTCAACTTATTAATCAGAGAATATACAGTAGTAGGACACATTTTTATTAAAATGATATTGACTCCCGAGGCCGGTGTGTTTCCTTCAAGATACCTATTATTTCTCTAGTCTTTTTGTTGTTACACTGACATCTCGTCTTTGGTAAGTTTGATCTTTGACTGGTCCCTACAATTTAGCTACATGGCTACCAGGTGGAGGGAGTGTCATGAGTCATGGTGGATTTCCTCAGAAAGGAATAATGCTGACTTTCTTCCCTAGACCTACACCAGAAGTATTCAAGTTTTTTACTGAAGAGGAGAAAAAAAAGAAACTCCAAGCTATGAAGTGATTAAAATAGCTTAAGGATGGTACTGAGAACAAAATTATCTTGAATAAAATTCCTTAAGATATCTATAAGCTTCTGAGCTCTCTCATTCTTGTAATAGGAATACCAGCCTCCTCCTGAGCAGTTTTCCATCCAGTGCCTCTTCTATTTGGACACACTAAATTTGTTTTCTTCAGTTCAGTTCAGTCACTCAGTCATGTCCGCCTCTCTGCGACCCCATGAATTGCAGCACGCCAGGCCTCCCTGTCGATCACCAACTCCCGGAGTTCACTCAGACTCATGTCCATCGAGTCGGTGATGCCATCCAGCCATCTCATCCTCTGTTATCCCCTTCTCCTGCCCCCAATCCTTCCCAGCATCAGAGTCTTTTCCACTGAGTCAACTCTTTGCATGAGGTGGCCAGAGTACTGGAGTTTCAGCTTCAGCATCATTCCCTCCAAAGAAATCCCAGGGTTGATCTCCTTCAGAATGCACTGGTTGGATCTCCTTGCAGTCCAAGGGACTCTCAAGAGTCTTCTCCAACACCACAGTTCAAAAGCATCAATTCTTTGGTGCTCAGCCTTCTTCACAGTCCAACTCTCACATCCATAACATGACCACTGGAAAAACCATAGCCTTGACTAGACAGACCTTAGTCGGCAAAGTAATGTCTCTGCTTTGGAATATGCCATCTAGGTTGGTCATAACTTTTCTTCCAAAGAGTAAGTGTCTTTTAATTTCATGGTTGCAGTCACCATCTGCAGTGATTTTGGAGCCCAACAAAATAAAGTCTGACACTGTTTCCCCATCTATTTGCCATGAAGTGATGGGACCAGATGCCATGATCTTCGTTTTCTGAATGTTGAGATTTAAGCCAACTTTTTCACTCTCCCCTTTCACTTTCATTAAGAAGCTTTTTAGTTCCTCTTCGCTTTCTTTTAGTTCCTCCTCACCCTTTCATAAGGGTGGTGTCATCGGCATATCTGAGGTTATTGATATTTCTCCCAGCAATCTTGATTCCAGCTTGTGCTTCTTCCAGCCCAGCGTTTCTCATGATGTACTCTGCATAGAAGTTATATAAGCAGGATGACAGTATACAGCCTTGACGTACTCCTTTTCCTATTTGGAACCAGTCTGTTGTTCCTTGTCCAATTCTAACTGTTGCTTCCTGACCTGCATATAGGTTTCTCAAGAGGCAGGTCAGGTGGTCTGGTATTCCCATCTCTTTCAGAATTTTCTTAAGTGACCTGTTTCCTATCCATGATTTTAATCTCTCTCTCTCTCTTCACATAATCTTGTCTTTTCTTGCCTTTTTAAAAAGGAAATTTCTGGACTTTTCAGTCTCTAGGTTTTCCTTAGGTATCCCTGGACAAAGTTACAAAAAAACAGAAAAGAGGGGCCCAACTCATGTTAGCATATTGAAAGATCAAATCCAGTATCGATCTTTTACCAATTTAAAAATGGAGTACTTCAAACTTTTCCTCCATTTTCTAGTGGGAACTGGAGGTGGCTTGCATAAATATAATAATATCTAGCACTTACTATATGCCAGGTACTGTTTCTAAGTGATACGCATATTATATGTATATATATATATTAAATTTATATAAATGTAGAGTGTGTGTGTATATATACACACACACGTATCTCATTTGTGTATACATAAAGACATAACACACACATATATATCAATTTATTAATATATATTGTTATATATTAATATAATATATATATTGATATATATATCAATTTATTAATAATCTTTACAACTCTGTAGGGATAACAACTATTACTATTCTCATTTTACTGAGAAGGAAAATTGAGGTGTGAAGAGGGTATTACTTACCCAAGATTATAGAGTTAATATGTGGTAGAACTGGGAGTTCTTTCTTCTTACCTTTCTTTTTTTTCTTTCTCTCTCTCTCCCTCCCTTTCTTTCTTTCTTCCTTCCTTTATTGTTTAATTTTTAATTATTATAAATTTAGAAGTACTTAACTGCTATGCTATATTGCCTCTCTATATAGCAGTTTTTCAGAGATTCCATTGTCTCATACCCAAGGACTTCAGCACAGTTGGAAAATGGTTTTGCTCCAGTAAAAACGGCAGCCAGAGAATCTGAAGTAACTTTAAGCTATAGTGACCAATATCCTGAGCATTCTGATTTCATACTGATTTGAAATAGATACGTTCATACCTGTAGGAAAATGTGCCTCAGCTTAGTCAGTCTAGAAAGCTTGTGTTTTATTTACAAAGAAAGCTTATTTGTAAATAAATAAATAAATAAGTAAATTGAAGTAAACCAGACCCAAGCTGCCAAATGACAGGAACACTGAATAATAATTTGCAATAGGCTTATTAATAATGCTGTTTATTTAGAGCATTGATAATAAGTAAACACTTTATTTTTCATAATCTTTGGAGTGAGCAGGTCAAATCTTTCTCTTTCCATTTTGTAGATCAGGAGACTGAAGCTCAGAGAAGTTCTTATCTGTCCAAAAAGAACACCCCCTTTGTTTGTTACCTCCAGGGTCTCTTAGTCTTATGGACGCAACCTCTTCCGTCACACTTAAGGCTTTTCCTCTCTTAAGGACAAGAGTAACTTGTCAAAAGTCTGAGGATTATTTTTGTCTCTCTTTATCGTTCCTTTCCTAACCCCTTGTTACAAAGGCCACGCCATGATTTACGATACCGAGAACCAGCAAGACGAAATAATATTCTTAAGATGGATATTTACCCATGTTTTTGACATGGAAAACTTAGAGAATGTTAGAACTGTAAGTTAACTGTTGTATTTTATGCTCTCCTCAGCCTCTGTTACACATGAAGTCTGATGAGCAAAGGTGAAATACTCGAAGACCCCACAGCTTAGGGGAAGAGCAGCAGTCACAACCTGCACCTTCTGGCTCCTTCTATCAATTCTTTCTCTCTACTGGCTTTTCTCCTGGTAGAGCCTTGAGCTTATCTTTTCTGCTAACCAGGGGAAGGTTCCTTGCTTCTAAGCAAACATCAGACATGTCTTTTCCTCCACCATTCGTGAAAATGGTCACCGAGAGCACTTGGAATTGGGCACTGTGGAAGGCCAGCTGTCTCCACTATGAGGAAGAGCTGTCAATACATTAACTCAGTGATTCGGTGCTGCTCCTCATCACTTCCAGTACTTATTCCATTCAAATCACTATGCGTAGCTCTTTTAAAGTTGTCTGACCAGTAATATCCTGACTGCATTTCATCATCTTGAATATCATGAGGGAAGTGTCTTATATTGAAATTAAGATAAGCTATACCTCTTTAGCAGTCAACCTTCTAACCAACAAAACAGTCCTGAGAAGAAAAAAATAGTTTAGCCTAGCACATATTTTCTTAATTAATCTTCACTTGGTTCTTAGTGAACATCCCATTCTTTCTTGCATATTTGTAAAATCATGATACATTTCTGGGAATCAGCCTCTAGCTATCTGCAGGAAGTGTGCAGAGTCCTTCTTTATGAAAGATGAAATAGAATTTGTCCCTCATCAGTTTCCTGTTCTTCCCACTCTCTCAAAAATGAGTTAGCTCCCTGCTCTAAGACCAGAACCAGAACCACTAGAAAGTAAAGCAGAAGGTAATTCCGGTCCTTAGGGAATGCCTGTACTAATGGAGTAAACTTAGGAGAGATGGATAGTGAATATAAATACAGAGATGCAGACTGACCCATAGGGTGCTAATTAGAAGGACAGTCTGATATTGAACTGAGTAGTTGAGAGTAGGTGGGATGACCTGAGTTCCACACTCTTGCCCTTAACCCCAGCCCTCCACTCCCATGTGCCCTGAGTAGACTCTGCTCTCTCTATCCCCTACAGCTATGGACATGGATGGAAGACCTTCAGAAGGAGATGCTGGAGGATGTCTGTGCAGACTCTGTGGATGCGGTCCAGGAACTGATCAAGCAGTTCCAGCAGCAGCAGACCGCCACTCTGGATGCCACACTTAATGTCATCAAGGAGGGCGAAGACCTTATCCAGCAACTCAGGTCAGCGCCTCCCTCCCTGGGGGAGCCCAGCGAGGCCAGGTCAGCATGGGCGGTGCTTTCCAGTGGGAAATGCCTTGGACTAGACACGAGATAAGTCATCATGTCCTGGTCTTGGCTCAGCTGCAGCCAGCTTTGTGGTCTTGTGTGAGCTTCAGTTTCTCCATCTGTCAGATATAAAAATGCCTGCACCATACCCAACTTGCATTTAGAATGAAATAGTCAGTGGAAAAGCTCTTATGTTTCAAAGAATTATGTATGTCATTGAAGATGTTATTCAGTGATCAATAAGTAATATAAATACAATAAAAATTTAGAAAATAAACAGCGTCTTCATTAAGAATGATGGCATAGTTGATTATGCGAAGAAACAGCCATTATGGAACATAGTGTTATTTGGCATCTGGTCTTGGGCTAATTCTGAATTCCAGTGCTCCAGTCAGTAATATGTGACCCCAAATGACTGCCTTTGGCCTCATGTGAACGTAGGGAATGTGCGACGTGTCCTACTCTGCCCTCCACTTGCCCACAGATGACCTTTCTACCATTCCTTGGTACCCAGAAAATAAAACTCCTCTATTGCCCTAAACAAATATAGCTAAGAATGAATCTTAGAAAATCCTGTCTGACACCTTATAGTCATTTCTAATAATCCACCCCATTGCCTCCTTTCCATTTGCATCAATATCTAGTTTCCTGTCCCTGTCAAGGGCACCAGCTCCTCAGATAAAGTGTCATGAGGCCTTGAGCAAGCCCTCAGCAACCTGCCATGTGCCCAGGTGATATGTAAATAGGATTTGATGGCATTAATGATGTCTGCCTGCGGGGACTTTTTCCTATCCCCACATCACTGAATGCTGGGACCTCTGCCAGCTCCAGATAGTAATAATCTCATCAACAAGACCCAGGACAATCCTGAGGCCAGAGGGAATTACTTCAGTTGGAGAGGGCTTCCTCCCACTCCCCACCCTCATACCAGTTGTCCAATTAAATACACAATAAGAACTTACCTTAAGATAGCCGTGGCATGTTTTTCTGTTGGATTGATCATTTCTATTCCAAACATTCACACGCCATGTTCTGAGTCCTCCTATTGCATACTAACAAGACACCCTCTTTCCTTTCTTCCCCTGGTTCATCTTCATGAATGTATAATACATGACAGTTTTGTCTGCCTACCTAGGAAACTCCACTGTTATTTGCTTCTGAGGAAAATTCCAAATAATGAGCAGTTACTTAACCTCTGTGGGCCCCAGCTGTTTCATCTGTGTGATTTAGAGTTCACTCTAGGAGCTTGTCAGCTCTAGAATTATGTAATGGCTTTTGTGTTTTCTTTCCAAACGCTTCCCACAAGCTTGGCTGGCCTCTCAGTGGGACTGAGTCTGTGGCAGATGCCCTGCCCACCTTGCACCATGCCTGAGGGCTGAAGGCTCTTCAGTGTTGGTGGAGACAATGATATGGCTGATGCCTGTCCTACCAGTTTAAGTTCCATGGATTTCAGAGAGGACCACAGACATGTGACAAGAACCACTGGTGACTGTTCCTTCCTCCACTAGTCTGACACTCATCTAGGCTCCCTTCCTTGATATCAAGACCAGTCAAAGAAAAAAGTAACCAGTCCCTAGTAGACATTGGCAAGATGCCTCACACACACCAGTCCACACATCTTCCCTAGGCCTCGTGACTCTTCACACCGAAGCACCTAAGATGCTTTTACATTTTGTCTTTGATTCGAGTGTATATGACAATGACAGAGGTGCTGTACAAATGGGCCAGAAATCATCCTTTTCCTTCTGGAAGCTGAGTGATAGAGACTAAGGGGAGCCATCAGAAATAGTAGTCACATCCTCTCAATAGTACTGTCCTTAGCAAATGCACCATGTATAGCGCTCAGTACTCCTCTTGAGTCATTTTCATGGTTGGGGAAGCTGTGCATGGTGGGCTTTCACGCCCAAGTAGGCCAAGGTTAGAAGAGAGGGACTGTAAGTTCTCTAGATGACAGAAGCGGGGCCTCTCGGCCTTGTGCTCCCTCCAGTAACAGTGTGCGCTCACATACCATTGCTTTTGAGTCAGACACAGGCCAAAAGGACCTGGTCTTCAGAAAAGCTGCTGATGAGAGCATTCAAAACTAAGGACTTTCCCCTCTGACTTCTTAGATTGTATCAGAAACCAAGATGTCATGAGATAATGAATGTGCCTGTTTCTTTCAAGTCTAGGGGCTCTAGCTTACTCACTCAAGGCCCTATAGAATCTAAACTTATTGAATTCCAGTTTTTCTATTTTAACGGTCTCTTTGGGGGTGTTACCATCTCACTTGTCTCAGCAGATCAATGTTTATCTCGATCAATGTTTATCTCTTTATTCCCTCTGTGATGTGTCATCTCCCTTTACTGCCTTTTTATGGACCTTCTCTGCTCAGAAAGCCCACCCTTCCCATCTACTTTGTTCATCCTTTTCTTCTAACACTCAAATCAGAGCTTATCATCTCTGGAGCCTTTGTTGGTTGCTCAGCCTCTTGTGCCCTAGGTTCTACTTTCCCCAACTGAACCTGTGCCCAGTAAGAACCTGACACGTCTTTCAGAATTAGCAGTCATTCATACAGCACATTCCTGGTCACAGAGTGCAGTCATACATGCTATCTTATTTAACAGCAAACCATGCCATGAGCAGGGCGGGAATTATTAAATCCACTTTACAGGAGGCAACTGAGCCTCAGGGAGGAGATTTCCCAAGGTCACCAGCCCATGTATGTCAGAGCAGGGATCTGAGCCAGGCTTCAAGCTTTCCTAAGTATAGCTTGAAGCCTATTAAATAACACCAGCCATAACTTTGGCATAGAATTATAAAGGGAATGAATAGTTTTTGCAACCATGATCTCATTTTACTTTAACCATGATCCTGTGAGTTAAAACTAGGAAAGATTTTTTCCATATACTTTTAATTTGTCTTCCTTTATGTCTCGTGATACATGTATTTGTGTGTGTATATTGAAATATGTGTATATTATACTATATATATGTTTGGAACCATTCCATTTCATTGATATTTATAGAGCCCCTTTGCATGTGCTATTTCATTTGATTCCTGTCACCGTTCTGTCTGAGGAACAGGACAGCAACTAATCTCAGAGCTACAGTGCTGTGAACCCCAAAGAGGGTACATGTATCTTTGGTTCACCTATTAGGCAGACTGTGCCAGGCTCACAAAAGGAGTCTGATAAACATCTAATGCTTGAGTGACTCTATTGATTCCCATCCCCCTTGCTGAGACAAGGAAGGCTTCCCTCTCCACTGTCACTTTTAATATGGCAAGCCCCCTCCTTTCTCTCTCCCACTGTGCCACAGGGACTCGGCTGTGTCCAACAACAAGACGCCCCATAGTAGCTCCATCAGCCACATAGAGTCGGTGCTGCAGCAGCTGGATGACGCCCAGGTGCAAATGGAGGAGCTGTTCCACGAACGCAAGATCAAGCTGGACATCTTCTTGCAGCTGCGCATCTTTGAGCAGTACACCATTGAGGTAGATGTGGGGAGGAGGTATGGGCAGGTGGAGGGCAGGCTGCTTCCTGGCCAAGGGTACTGCCCCAGAGCTAGACTAAGGGGACTGGACATGATTATGTATCACAATACATTTTTAGAGATCAGCAAATTCATGTTCACCGTGTTAGATGCCTTCCAGTCCCTTTCACCCTACTGCCAAGCAAAGGCCCTCTCCTCAGTCTCTGGGATTAGTATACTGGGAAAGGTTTGTTGGTTTGCACTGGACTCTTGCTTGGCGCTTTGGTTCCTGGAAGACCATGGAATTGGTCGTTTGGTGACTGAGGTAGACTTGCTAAATTCTATAGCTTCTCGAGTAGGAAGGTATTAAGATTAGGGGGTCTCCTCAGCTGGTAACTGTAGATTAGGGGTTGGATGGACTCACACAGCAGCCAGGAAGTTGGAGGAAGGGAGACCCAATCTTTCATTTGCTTTCTGCTTATTAAGAAACTAAGCATGTGCAAAAGTCATTTGCTGGTTCATCTCATCAATGCCTCAGCTCATCCTGGGAAGGTCAGAATCTGGTGTTCTGATATATTTATGTCCTCTTTTGATGCCTACTAATAATGTCTGCCCCACATAATACAAACCTTTTATTATTTTCTGCTTTAAGCCAGTGACTAAAGCCAGGTCAGTAGGGTTTCTGAGGTGTGAAAAACATTCAACACCTATGGCGTATTGTCCCTTTAAGGGATGGCAAATGGTTAAAAACTATGTCTTCTCTTTGCTCCTTGCTGGTGTGTTGCGGAGGAAAACCAGTTCTCTCTCTACCATTCATTAAAACTTTACTTTGCATTCCCACCATCTCCTCCAAGTTGAGGCTTCTGGGGGTCTGGGATTGATCTTCCCAACAGTATCTATGGAAACTTCTGTGGAACTGGTTTGGGAAGGAAAATTATTATTTTTTTGAACGTAAGTCGCGCAGTTGTGTCTGACTCTTTGCAACCCCGTGGACTGTAGCTCACCAGGATCCTCTGTCCAAGGAATTCTCCAGGCATGAATACTAGAATGGGTTGGCATTCCCTCCTCTAGGAAATCTTCCAGACACAGAGATTGAACTTGTGTCTCCCACATTCAGGCAGATTCTTTACCATCTGAGCCATCAGGGAAACCTTTCTAATGTTGAATGCTCCAATATTCCAGTCTCAATGTCATTCTCAACCCCTTACAGGCCAGAAAGCTGTTTTGGCAACAGGTGCCCTCTTCAATCCCTAGAGCAATCCTTCCTATCTCTGACTCTCTTTTGACCTTTCTCTCCTTCACCTCTATCCTGACTTCCTAGAAGCCACTGCAAGTTTTTACTTAAAGATGCCATTTTCTAAAAGGTGCTCTCTGGACAATTTCTGAAATAAAGGAAGAGATAAGTCTTTAAATCTTGATTATCCTTCCAACTCATTCCATAACTTCAAGTCAATTTATTTATACTTTTTATTTATAATCTATTTTGGATTGGTACTCATAGTGATTTCAGGTTGCAAATGATGTTTAAACATATATTGAAAGAACAATGAAAATGCCAATGGAAAATTAGAGATATTGGTGTGTGGAAAGGCGTGAACGTGGGGTGACCAAGGTAATAAAAGAAAGAGTGATAACTGAGAGTGAGAAATAAACAGAGGTGATGTCTGGTTGCAGTAGTGTTGGTCACAGACACTCCCACCATCCTTCCTTGACTCCATTGCACCCACTGAGAGTGAATACATCCCTGAGGGAATTACGTTAGCAGGTATGGGAATTTGGCTGTTGGGTTCTTTATTTACTTTCCTATCATTCCAAGTCCACATCAAAAAATGCTTAAGGGGAAGGAAATAACCTAAGGGTTTGGGTGTTTAAGCTTTATTTGGTGAGATGGCTGTGGTTTTGAAGCCTGGGTTGCTGGTTTAGTTCCACAATGGGTCAATTAGCTTCACTTCGCCACTTGGACTGTAACCCATTGACATCAGCTGGGGGCACCATTAGGATGTGTTTGCCTGCAGTGATTCTGGGACAATCCATTTCCAATCCAAAGCCTACAGAAAAAAAAAATGCTTTTTTTTTTTTTTTATAAAGTTGACTATAGATCAAATAGCATAAAATATGATCCTATTTAAATGTTGCAGTAGAAGAGCTTGATATTTAAATTGTAAGATTTGCATTTCTCAGCCTTTGTGTTATATAAAAGTTTCCCCTCCCATCCTGACAACTTGGACAGCTTGGTATGCAGCGAAGCTGAAGTAAGGAAGCAGTAAAGGGTCTAATAAAATGAGGGAGATGAAAATAGTGAATAGGTCAACTGAGGGGAATAAGAATTTGGTTCTGCACCCAGGTTTTAGCAGAGGTCTGTTTCCCCATTTCAGGTGTGGCCCAAAACTGGGGGAAATGTTGCTTTTCATCTTAGATGGGAATGAAAATCCTGCCAAAGCTATGGAAAATTTCTGCTTTAAGTCAGATTGTCAGAGTTATATTTGAGGGTGATGAGATTATTTCAAATGCTAACTAGTGTTTCATTGTGGGGGTAAAAGGCAAGCTTCTAGAGAAGATTCAGAGTGTGAAACTGAGGGTGGTTTCTGTAAGGAGAGATGTGTGGAGCTGATATAAGCCAGGGCAGAGGCTGTCACTGCAGGACCTACGGCTGTGGTTTCCTTCCCTAAAGGAAGGCATTTGATGGGCATACTCAGACTTCCTAGGGATTACTGAAGACCACTGCAGGCCTGCCCCCGACGTCTGCGGAGTCTGAGTTAAGGCTCCTTAACCATGTCACTGATGGCTAGCCTGGGCTGATTAATTTTAAAATTAAGGTAACACAGGAGTTGCTGCACTAGTTTCCTTTTACTTAATTATATGGCTCCCAGAGTACCTGGGATGGGGTTGAGGTACCCGGCTAAGAGTAACACTTATCCCAAATGTATTAGGCAAAAGTTAAAAAACCAATACTGCATTCCTGATACGCCTTCTTCACATCCCTGGAGACCAGAAGCAACGATGCACAGATGTTCTATTAAGTTTTTTCCCTGTAAGTTCAGCCTCCTTCTGTGAAAGATATGTTATAAGAAACAGTTGTAATAGAAAAGACACTTCACCAAATGCAAATAATCTTTATCTTGTGATGGTAAGAATATGGAAAATTTCTTCTTTTTGATGCTTCCATGCATTTCACCTTTTATACAATTAATTAGAATGATCAGGAAGAAATAAAATGTTTTTAGAAACAGGAACAGGTCAGTGGTCTCCAAACTCCTTTGATTATACACACTCAATAAACTATTTTTGAACTTTCAGCTCTCTACATATGCATCTATATTGGCTTATAAATTATGTATGTATTCTACTGTCACTAATAACCTCAAAATTCACTGTGCCCTTCGGGTGAATGAAGCTTGACTTTTTCATTAGAAGCTGCAGTTCTGTATTTCAAATAGTATTCTTGATAATTTTCAATTATTTTTTGGTTCTGGCTTCTCGACAGGTCTGACTAGATTGTCGTTGTTTCTTTACCCAGTCACATGGCTGCCAGAAAGCTCAGAGTCCTCTTGAGCTTTCATGGTCAGTATTATCTTCAAACTGTAGTTTCTTTGAGGAACCTTGTTAAGCCATATATCTTTTGTGAAGGGTAGTTTACTTAAAACTAGATAATAGATAAGTCCCTTTAACTGGGTACATGAAAAGAGCAATAATTTGAAATATGCTAAAAGCAGCTAAACAGATGAGCCAGAAAGTCCGTCTGTGTTGAGGTACTTCCTGTGTCCCCTGAAGAGCCCTCCCAACACACCATCTACCATGTGGTACAAGTGAGAGTCTGGGATCAGTATACTATGAAAGTCCAGGGAAATGTTGTATCTTTTTTTTTTTAGTAGTTTGATCAAATATGTGTGCATATAATATATATGTACATCAGTTCAGTTCAGTTCAGTCGCTCAGTCGTGTCCGACTCTTTGCGACCCCATGAATCGCAGCACGCCAGGCCTCCCTGTCCATCACCAACTCCTGGAGTTCACTCAGACTCATGTACAGAGTCAGTGATGCCATCCAGCCATCTCATCCTCTGTCGTCCCCTTCTCCTCCTGCTCCCAATCCCTCCCAGCATCAGAGTCTTTTCCAGTGAGTCAACTCTTCGCATGAGGTGACCACAGTACTGGAGTTTCAGCTTTAGCATCAGCCTTCCAAAGAAGTCCCAGGACTGATCTTCAGAATGGACTGGTTGGATCTCCTTGCAGTCCAAGGGACTCTCAAGAGTCTTCTCCAACACCACAGTTCAAAAGCATCAATTCTTTGGTGCTCAGCCTTCTTCACAGTCCAACTCTCACATCCATAACATGACCACAGGAAAAACCATAGCCCTGACTAGACAGACCTTAGTTGGCAAAGTAATGTCTCTGCTTTTGAATATGCTATCTAGGTTGCTCATAACTTTTCTTCCAAGGAGTAAGCGTCATGTATGCTTATTTATATACTTAGAATTTTTCTATTTGTTATCAATGGGCAATCTTGGGCACCCCCTGGGATGAGCATATCCATACTGGAGAGTACTAGGAATGACACCAAGAAAGATAAACCTATACAAGGGACTTTATGAAAAATGGGCCACAGTTATAATCTTTCTTTTAAATTTCTGACTCTGTAATTACAATCAGAGTTTTTTCACTACCTGAAAATTAATCTGCACAATTAGAGTAAGGAATGGAATCAGTCAGTCAGTTCAGTTGCTTAGTCGTGTCCGACTCTTTGCGACCCCATGAATCGCAGCACGCCAGGCCTCCTTGTCCATCACCAACTCCCAGAGTTCACTCAGACTCACATCCATCGAGTCAGTGATGCCATCCAGCCATCTCATCCTCGGTCGTCCCCTTCTCCTCCTGCCCCCAATCCCTCCCAGCATCAGAGTCTTTTCCAATGAGTCAACTCTTCGCATGAGGTGGCCAAAGTACTGGAGTTTCAGCTTTAGCATCATTCCTTCCAAAGAAATCCCAGGGCTGATCTCCTTCAGAATGGACTGGTTGGATCTCCTTGCAGGCCAAGGGACTCTCAAGA
>SJYX01011811.1:35618-89499 GCA_006410675.1 Oreotragus oreotragus
GTGTATTCTTGCCACCTCTTCTTAATATCTTCTGCTTCTGTTAGGTCCATATCATTTCTGTCCTTTATCGAGCTCATGTTTGCATGAAATGTTCCCTTGGTATCTCTAATTATCTTCAAGTGATCTCTAGTCTTTCCCATTCTGTTATTTTCCTCTGTTTCTTTGTATTGATCACTGAGGAGGGCTTTCTTATCTCTCTTTGGTATTCTTTGGAACTCTGCATTCAAATGGGTATATCTTTCCTTTTCTCCTTTGCTTTTCGCTTCTCTTCTTTTCACAGCTATTTGTAATGCCTCCCCAGACAGCCATTTTGCTTTTTTGCATTTCTTTTCCATGGGGATGGTCTTGATCCCTGTCTCCTGTACAATGTCATGAACCTCATTCCATAGTTCATTAGGCACTCTGTCTATCAGATCTAGGCCCTTAAATCTATTTCTCACTTCCACTGTATAATCATAAGGGATTTGATTTAGGTCATACGTGAATGGTCTAGCGGTTTTCCTTACTTGCTTCAATTTAAGTCGGAATTTGGTAATAAGGAATTCATGATCTGAGCCACAGTCAGCTCCTGGTCTTGTTTTTGTTATTTGTATAGAGCTTTTCCATCTTTGGCTGCAAAGAATATAATCAATCTGATTTAGGTGTTGACCATCTGGTGATGTCCATGTGTAGTCTTCTCTTGTGTTGTTGGAAGAGGGTGTTTGCTATGACCAGTGCATTTTCTTGGCAAAACCCTATTGGTCGTTGCCCTGCTTCATTCTGCATTCCAAGGCCAAATTTACCTGTTACTCAAGGTGTTTCTTGACTTCCTACTTTTGCATTCCAGTCCCTTATAATGAAAAGGGCATCTTTTTTGGGTGTTAGTTCTAAACGTCTTGTAGATCTTCATTAGAACTGTTCAGCTTCAGCTTCTTCAGCGTTACTGTTTGGGACATAGACTTGGACTACCATGATACTGAATGGTTTACCTTGGAGACGAACAGAGATCATTCTGTCATTTTTGAGATTGCATCCAAGTACTGCATTTCGGACTCTTTTGTTGACCATGATGGCTACTCCATTTCTTCTGAGGGATTCCTGCCCGCAGTAGTAGATATAATGGTCATCTGAGTTAAATTCACCCATTTCAGTCCATTTTAGTTCGCTGATTCCTAGAATGTCGACGTTCACTCTTGCCATCTGTTGTTTGACCACTTCCAATTTGCCTTGATTCATGGACCTGACATTCCAGGTTCCTATGTAATATTGATCTTTACAGCACCGGACCTTGCTTCTATCACCAGTCACATCCACAGGTATTGTTTTTGCTTTGGCTCCATCCCTTCATTCTTTCTGGAGTTATTTCTTCACTGATCTCCAGTAGCATATTGGGTACCTACAGACCTGGGGAGTTCCTCTTTCAGTATCCTATCATTTTGCCTTTTCATACTGTTCATGGGGTTCTCAAGGCAAGAATACTGAAGTGGTTTGCCATTTCCTTCTTCAATGGACCACATTCTATCAGACCTCTCCACCATGCCCGCCCACTTGGGTTGCCCCGTGGGCATGGCTTAGTTTTATTGAGTTAGACAAGGCTGTGGTCCTAGTGTGATTAGATTGACTAGTTTTCTGTGAGTATGGTTTCAGTGTGTCTGCCCTCTGATGCCCTTTTGCAACACCTACCATCTTACTCGGGTTTCTCTTACCTTGGGCGTGGGGCATCTCTTCACAGCTGCTCCAGCAAAGCACAGCTGTTGCTCCTTACCTTGGTTGAGGAGTATCTACTCACCGCTGCTCTTCCTGACCTTCAGCTTGGGATGGTTTCTCTAGGCCCTCCTGCGCCCGTGCAGCCACTGCTCCTTGAATGTGGGGTTGCTCCTCCTGGCTGCCGCCCCTGGCCTCAGGTGCTGCCCCTGGCCTTGGATGCAGGGTAGCTCCTCTCGGCTGTGCTTAGTGCACTATCCACAGCTGCCTGCACTTAGTGTCAAGATTAGGGGCTACCAAAATGTATAAGCTCAGAACATGTTCTTAAGGAATTCAAAACATTGTGCAAGTAGAAGATACAGTCTGAAAATAATTACAATGTAGTGTTTTAAAGGGCAGGAGAGGGCATTACAAACATTGATGAGGAAGTATAGAAGTGAGCCTCTCCCCTGGGGGAGGGAGTACTATTTTGATTGGGAGTGATTGTAAATGGTATAAGTGCTTTAGACCCTAAGAGCTTTTACTGACGGTTCAGGTATGGCTTCAAGGTAGTTTTTCTTAATGAAAAAAAGGTAAAATGTAACAAGAGATATGGGGGGGGGGGGTTAGTGTTAACTGGTAGAAGTGAAACTATATTAGAGGCACGTTATCAGTGAGAATGAGCTTCCCAGGTGGTTCAGTGGTAAAGGATCCGCCTGACCACACAGGAGATGCAGGTTTGATCCCTGGATCAGGAGGATTCCCTGTAGGAGGAAATGACAACCCACTCCAGTATTTTTACTAGGAAAGCCATGGACAGAGGAGCCTCGTGGGTTACTGTCCACGGGGTCGCAAAGAGTTGGACGCAACTGAGCGACTGAGCACACACATCAGTGAGAATAGGTCAAATCTCAGTGGCCTCAAATAATAAACTTTTATTTCTCTTTTGCTGCATTAGCAATGTAGGAATTCTGTTCCCACTCAGAGATGTAGTCTTCTGTTATCTAAAGAATTACTGGATACATAGTGAAATGGAGAGAAGCAGTGCAGGGTTTGCACTGGGAATAAAATGATTCTGTCCTAAAGCACTATGTGTCACTTTTGTTAAATTCTATTGGTCAAGGCAAGTCATGTGGCCATGTTCAACTTCATGATAGTAGGGAAGCACAGTTCTACTGGGAGGGCGCAGGATTGGAACATTTAGTAAATAAAATGAAGATAACCAAATACACTTCTTTAACTTTTTTTTTTTCCATGTCACATGGCATATAGGATGGAACCCACACCCCCCAACAGTGGAAGAGTGAAGTCTAACCACTGGACTGCCAGGGAAGTTCCCATCAGACACATATTTGGCAGCATCTCTATGAGCCCACTGGTTTCCTGTTTATCTCTTCATCAACTTACTCTATGTATTTCTACCATAAAGTGGGTGTGCACGCTCAGTCATGTCCAACTCTTTGCCACCCTGTGGGCTTTAGCCTACCAGGCTCTTCTGCCCATGGAACTTTTCAGGCAAGAATACTGGAGGGAGATGCCTTTTCCACTTCCAGGGGATTGCCTGGACCCAGGGAGTGAGTCTATGTCTCTTGCATCTTGTGCATTCTTTACCACTAGTGCCACCATAATTTTCCTAAAATGGAAAACTCCTCTCCCTAAAAAACTTCCACAGCTTCTCCTTACCTTCAGAATCAGGTCCCAGATCTTTAGCCCTACACTGTAGGACTATTTCCATCTATTCCAAATCTATGTTTCCAGAGTAATTTGAGATGTCTTTGAGAGAGTAACAGGCAGGAAGGCCAGGGGTCTCCAAATGGAGGAAATAGGCTGCAAGTGTCAGACATTTTAAAATCTCCTCCTTAAGTGGCAGGAGGAAACAAAATCTCTATGGAAATATTTTTCTTAAGCTATGTTAATGAAACTATGTATTTACTTTGGAATTTGCCTTTCTTCAAAATGGTTTCACCTAAGACTAACTTTTTTTTTTTTTCTTAAACCTTGGGCTGATAATAGCTCAAAAAATGAGTATTCATATCAATTGTTTTATGGCTGGGGGATGACACACCTCATGCCATCCTATCTCAGAAATGCATATTGTGGGAGAAGAGCCTGGTGAAAGAAACTCCATCAGCCTCGAGGTGTTTTTCTTATTTGATGAATAACTTTAACAAACATAAAACAGCTTGTAAATCTAGCACAGAGTCATTCGCCATCCCCTTCTGATGTCTGTGTCAGAAGCTTTCTTTATCCCTTGTCATACTTTAATAAAACTCTGCTACACAAAAGCTCTTGAGTGATCAAACCTGGTCCCTGGTCCAAAAGCTTAATCTTCTTCAGACATCGTGAATCTGACATCATTCACCATAAGCTATCACTTTTAATTCTCCACACACTACTCATCTACTGCCCCCGCCCCACACCATCTTTCAGGTTTTCATTCATTTTTTCAAAAGTTAGCTTAAAGGCCAGAATCACCATAAAAGAAAGCATTTTCAATTCTTCCAGTTGGTACCTTGTCTGTTTTCCAAAAAGGAGTACATCAAGGTTGTATATTGTCACCCTGCTTATTTAACTTATATGCAGAGTACATCATAAGAAACACTGGGCTGGATGAAGCACAAGCTGGAATCAAGATTGCCAGGAGAAATATCAATAACCTCAGATATGCAGATGACACCACCCTTATGGCAGAAAGTGAAGAAGAACTAAATAGCCTCTTGATGAAAGTGAAAGAGGAGAGTGAAAAAATTGGGTTAAAGCTCAACATTCAGAAAACTAAGATCACAGCATCCAGTCCCATCACTTCATGGAAAATAGATGGAGAAACAAAGGAAACAGTGCCTGACTATTTTTCTGGGCTCCAAAATCATTGCAGATGGTTATTGCAGCCATGAAATTAAAAGATGCTTACTCTTTGAAAGGAAAATTATGATCAACCTAGACAGCATATTAAAAAGCAGAGACATTTGCTCACAAAGGTCCATCTAGTCAAGGCTATGGTTTTTCCAGTAGTCATGTATGGATGTGAGAGTTAGACTATGAGGAAAGCTGAGCACAGAAGAATTGATGTTTTTGAACTGTGGTGTTGGAGAAGACTCTTGAGAGTCCCTTGGACTGCAAGGAAATCCAACCAGTCCATCCTAAAGGAGATCAGTCCTGGGTGTTCATTGGAAGGACTGATGTTGAAGCTGAAACTCCAGTACTTTGGCCACCTGATGTGAAGAGCTGACTCATTGCAGAAGACCCTATGCTGGGAAAGATTGAGGGCAGGAGGAGAAGGGGACGACAGAGGATGAGATGGTTGGATGGCATCACTGACTCAATGGACATGGGTTAGGGTGGACTCCGGGAGTTGGTGATGGACAGGGAGGCCTGGCATGCTGCAGTTCATGGGGTCGCAATGGGTCAGACATGACTGGGTGCCTGAACTGAACCGAACTCTTTGATGATGGAAACAATATCTTGTTCATTATTCTGTGATTCCCTTTCTGTCTCTATCAAGCTGTCAAGCACAGTGCTTAATGCATGACTGGTATTCAGTTCACTGAAGGAACTTATGTTGCCCTCCTTCTCTGGATATTGCCTTTGCTGTTGTTCAGTTGCCAAGTCATGTCTGACTCTTTGAGACCACATAGCAAGCCAGGTTTCCCAGTCTCTCACCATCTTCCAGAATTTGCCCAGGTTCATGTGCATTGAATCAGTGATGCCATACCATCCAACCACCTTATCCTCTCTTACCCTCTTCTCCTTCTGCCTTCAGTCTTTCCCAGTATCAGGGTCTCTTCCAATGAGTTGGCTCTTCGATTCAGGTGGCCAAAGTATTGGAGCTTCAGCTTCAGGATCAATCCTTCCAGTGAATATTCACAGTTGATTTCCTTTATGATTGACTAGTTTGATTTCCTTGCTGTCCAAGGGACTCTCAAGATTTTTCTCCAGCACCACATTTGAAAGCATCAATTCTTCAGTGCTCTGCCTTCTTTATGGTCCAACTCTTACCTACATGACTGCTGGAAAGACCATAGCCTTGATTATATGGACCTTTGTCTGCAAAGTGATGTCTTTGCTTTTAGACACACTGTCTAGATTTGTCATAGCTTTCCTGCCATGAAACAATCATCTAATTTCATGGCCGCAGTCACCATCCACAGTGATTTTAGAGCCCAAAAGGAGGAAATCTGTCACTGCTTCCACCTCTTCTCCTTCTATTTGCTATGAAGTGATGGGACCAGATGCCATGATCTTATTTTTTTAATACTGAATTTTAAGCCAGCTTTTTCACTCTCCTCCTTCATCCTCATCAAAAGGCTCTTTAGTTATTCTTCCCTTCTGTCAATACCTGAGGTTGTTGATATTTCTCCCAGAAATGTTTGTTCCAGCTTGTAACCCATCCAGCCCAGCATTTTGCATGATATGCTCTGTGTATAAGTTAAATAAATAGGGTTAAAATAAACAGTTTGACCTACTCCTTTCTTCTCAATTCTGAACCAGTCTGTTGTTACGCACAAGATTCTAAATGTTGCTTCTCGACCTGCATACAGGTTTCTCAGGAGACAGGTAAGATGGTATAGTATTCCCATCTCCTCAAGAGTTTTCCACAGTTTGGTATGATCCACAGTCAAAGGCTTTATTCCAGTCAATTAGAGGTAGACTTTTTTTTTTTTTTAATTCCCTTGCTTTCTCTATGATCTACGGAATGCTGGCAATTTGATTTCTGATTCTTCTGTCTTTTCTAAACGCAGTCTGAACATCTGAAAAGTCATGGTTCATGAACTGCTAAAGCCTAACTTGAAGGATTTTCAGCATAATCTTACAGGCATAGGAGATAAGTGTAATTATCTGGTGATTTGAACATTCTTTAGTACTGTCTTTTTTGGGAATTGGGATAAGGATTGACATTTCCAGTCCTGTGGCCACTGCTAGGTTTTCCAAATCTGCTGACATACTGAGTGAAGCACTTTCATAGCATTATCTTTTAGGATTTTAAGTAGCTCTGCTGGAATTCCATCATCTCCCCTAGCTTTACTAGTAGGAGTGCTTCCTAAGGCCCCCTTGACTTCACACTCCAGAATGCTTGGCTCTGGGTGAGTGACCAGATCATCGTGATTATCCTGGTCATTAAGGTCTTTTTTGTACAGTTCTTCTGTGTATTCTTGCCATCTCTTCTTGATCTTTGATTCTGTCCTTTATTGTGCCCATCTTTGGATAAAATATTCCTTTGATATTTTCAATTTTCTTGAAGAGACCTCTAATCTTTCTTCTTCTGTTTTTCTCCTCTATTTCCTTGCATTGTCCATTGAAGAAAGCCTACTTGTCTGTCTTGCCTCTGGAACTCTACATTTAGCTGAGTGTACCTTTTCCTTTCTCTCTTGCTTTTTGCTTCTCTTGTTTCCTCAGCTATTTGTAAAGCTTCCTCAGGCTACCACTTTTCCTTCTTGCATTTCTTTTTCTTTTGGATGATTTTGTTCACTGTCTCCTATAAAATATCATAAACCTCTATCCATAATTCTCAGGCACTCTGTTTACTAGATTTAATCCCTTGAATATATTTGTCACACCCACTGTATCTTCATAGGGGATTTAATTTAACTCATACATGACTGGTCTAGTGATTTCCCCTCCTCTTTCTAGTCTGAGCCTGAATATTACTATAAGAAGCTGATGATCTGAGCCACAGTCAGTTTCAGGTTTTGCTTTTGCTGACTGTAAACAGCTTCTCCACCTTCGGCTACAAAGAATATAATGAATCTGATTTCAGTATTGACCATTTGCTGATGTCTGTGTGTAAATTGTCTCTTGTGTTGTTGAAAGAAGATGTTTGCTATGACCACTACATTCTCTTTGCAGAATTTTGTTAGCCTTCCCCCTCCTTCATTTTGTACTCTGAGGCCAAACTTGCCTGTTACTCTAGGTATCTCTTGACTTCCTACTTTTGCATTCCAATCCCTTATTATGAATATGACATCTTTTTTGGCATTATTTCTAGGAGGTCTTCTTGGTCTTCATAGATCTGATCAACTTCAGCTTCTTCAGCATCAGTGGGTCAGAGCATAGACTTGGATTACAGCGATGTTGAATGGTTTGCCTTGGAAAAGAACTGAGATCATTCTGTCATTTTTGAGATTGCACCCAAGTAGTGCATTTTGGACTCTTTTTTTGACTATGAGGGCCACTCTATTTCTTCTATGGGATTCTTGCCCACAGTAGAATATATAATGGTCATCTGAGTTAAATTCACCCATTTCTGTCCATTTTAGTTCACTGATTCCTACGTTGTTGATGTTTACTTTTACCATGTTTCGCTTGACCATATCCAATTTACCTTGATTCGTGGACCTAAAATTTGAGGTTCCTATGCAAAACCTTTCTTTACAGCATCGAATTCTACTTCCATTACCAGACATATCCTCAACTTAGCGTCGTTTCTGCTTTGGCTTGGCTGCTTCATTCTTTCTGGAGCTATTAGTAGTTGCCCTCCACTCTTCCCCAGTAGCATATTGAACACCTTCTGACTTGGGAGGGTGTCATGTTTTGGCGCCATACCTTTTTATACAGCTCATGGGTTCTCACAGAAAGTATTCGGGAGTGGTTTGCCAGTCTCTCGCCCAGTGGATCACATTTTGTCAGAACTCTCCACTGTGACCCGTCCATCTTGGTTGGCCCTGCATGGCAGGGCTCATTGCTTCATTGACTTATGCAAGTCCCTTTGCCATGACAAGGCAGTGATCTGTGAAAGATATAGTTGAGCCTTAATCTACCCTCTCCTCGATCCTTTGCTTGCAGTCCCAAGGACTTTCATGGTTAAAGTAGAGGTTGTCTGTTTGTGCTCACTGCTAACATCCTGAGTTGGATGTTAGATATTCAGAGCTGAATTGTTTTTAACTGTTGTGGAAAAAAAAATGTGTTCTAAAAATGAATAGACTATGTAATTGATTGATAAATATTTTAGGAGAGGGGAAGAAAGGGGAAAATGACTACATACATACTCAAAATTACAATGAGATATCACCTCACACTGGCCAGAATGACTATTATATATAAAAAAAAATCTACAGACAATAAATGATGGTGAATGTGGAGAAAAGGGAACCCTCCTACACTGTTGGTGGGAATGTAAATTGTTACAGCCATTATGGAGAACAGTATGCTTGCATGCTCAGTCATGTCAGTCATGTCTGAGTCTTTGGGATCCCATGGACTGCATGCAGCCCTCCAGGCTCCTCTAAACATGCAATTCTCCCAGTATGGTAAGGCAACCCATACTGGAGTGGGTTGCCATACCCTCCTCCAGGGGATGTTCCCAACCTAGGGATCAAACTCGTGTCTTCTGTGTCTCCTGCATTGTAGACAAGTCTTTACTGTTGAGCCAAAAAGGAAGGCTATGGAGAGCAGTATGCAAGGTCCTTAAAAGAACTAAACATAGAACTAAATATAACCCAGCAATCCCACCTCTGGGCATATACTCAGAAAATCATAGCTCAAAGGGACATACTTACCCAAATGTTCATTGCAGCACTACTTACAATAGTCAAGACATGGGAGCACCCTAGATGTCCATCAGTAGATGAATGGATAAAGGTGTGGTTCATATATACAATACAATATTAGTCAGCAATAAAAATGAATGAAATTGAGTCAGCTGAATTGATGTAGATAAATCTAGAGCCTGTCAAACAGGATGAAGTAAGTCAGAAAGAGAAAAACAAGCATTGTATACTAACATAAATATATGAAATCTAGAAATATGTTACCAATGAATCTATTTGCAGGACAGGACTAGAGGTGTAGACGTAGAGAATATGGACATGGAGTGGGAGTGGGGCGGGGGAATGGGGTATAAATTGGGAGGCTGGGACTGACATGTATACACTACCATGTGTAAAACAGAGAGCTATCAGGAAGCTGCTGTATAGTGCAGGGAACTCAGCTCAGTGTTCTGTGATGACCTAGAAGGTTGGGAGGATGGCCCAGGAGGGAGGGGATATATGTATACAAATAGAGCCAGACATCTTGGAATGTGAAGTCAAGTGGGCCTTAGAAAGCATCACTAAGAACAAAACTAGTGGAGGTGATGGAATTCCCATTGACCTGTTTCAAATCCTGGAAGATGGTGCTGTGAAAGTGCAGCTCTCAATATGCCAGCAAATTTGCAAAACTCAGCAGTGGTTACAGGACTGGAAAAGGTCAGTTTTCATTCCAATTCCAAGGAAAGGCAATGCCAAAGAATGCTCCAACTACTGCACAATTGCACTCATCTCACATGCTAGTAAAGTAATGCTTAAAATTCTCCAAGCCAGGCTTCAGCAATACATGAACCGTGAACTCCCTGATGTTCAAGCTGGTTTTAGAAAAGGCAGAGGAACCAGAGATCAAATTGCCAACATCTGCTGGATCATGGAAAAACTAAAAGAGTTTCAGAAAAACGTCTATTTCTGCTTTATTGACTATGCCAAAGCCTTTGACTGTGTGGATCACAATAAACTGTGGAAAATTCTGAAAGAGATGGGAATACCAGACCACCTGACCTGTCTCTTGAGAAATCTGTATGCAGGTCAGGAAGCAACAGTTAGAACTGCACATGGAACAACAGACTGGTTCCAAGTAGGAAAAGGAGTATGTCAAGGCTGTATATTGTCACCCTGCTTATTTAACTTCTATGCAGAGTACATCATGAGAAATGCTGGACTGGAAGAAACACAAGCTGGAATCAAGATTGCTGGGAGAAATATCAATAACCTCATATATGCAGATGACACCACCCTTATGGCAGAAAGTGAAGAGGAACTAAAAAGCCTCTTGATGAAAGTGAAAGAGGAGAGTGAAAAAGTTGGCTTAAAGCTCAACATTCAGAAAACGAAGATCATGGCATCCGGTCCCATCACTTCATGGGAAATAGATGGGGAAACAGTGGAAACAGTATCAGACTTCATTTTTTTGGGCTCCAAAATCACTGCAGATGGTGACTGCAGCCATGAAATTAAAAGACGCTTACTCCTTGGAAGAAAAGTTATGACCAACCTAGATAGCATATTCAAAAGCGGAGACATTACTTTGCCAACAAATGTCCGTCTAGTCAAGGCTATGGTTTTTCCAGTGGTCATGTATGGATGTGAGAGTTGGACTGTGAAGAAGGCTGAGTGCCAAAGAATTGATGCTTTTGATCTGTGGTGTTGGAGAAGACTCTTGATAGTCCCTTGGACTGCAAGGAGATCCAACCAGTCCATTCTGAAGGAGATCAGCCCTGGGATTTCTTTGGAAGGAATGATGTTAAAGCTGAAACTCCAGTACTTTGGCCACCTCATGTGAAGAGTTGACTCATTGGAAAAGACCCTGATGCTGGGAGGGACTGGGGGCAGGAGGAGAAGGGGACAACAGAGGATGAGATGGCTGGATGGCATCACTGACTCGATGGACGTGAGTCTGAGTGAACTCTGGGAATTGGTGATGGACAGGGAGGCCTGGTGTGCTGCGATTCACGGGGTCGCAAAGAGTCGGACACAGCTGAGTGACTGAACTGAGCTGAACATTTCTGGACCCAGGTGGTGGTTACAAGATACTCATTTTGTGACAAGTCAAATGTACCTGTTTCTTATGTGCATGCGTGCATGCTCAGTCATGCCTGACTGTTTGCAACCCCATGGACTGTAGCCCGCCAGGCTTCTCTGTCCATGGGGATTCTCTAAGCAAGAACACAGGAGGGGGTTGCCATTTTCTCTTCCAGAGGATCTTCTCCACCTAGGGATTGAACCGAGTCTCCTGCATTACAGGTGGATTCTTTACTGCCTGAGCCATTGGGGAGCTTTCTTACGTTATAGTGAACAATAAAAATGTTTAAAACAAAATAATTGTTAATATTTGTTCTTTCTTTATATTCCTAGGTTGGGTTCACACGTTTTGCTCTTTATTTATATTCCTAGGTTGGGTTCACATGTTTTATAAATATTATAATATCTTATTGGCGTGATCCCTTTATTAATACCCAATAACCTTCTGTATCTCTTATTATATACAGTCTTTGGCTTAAAATCTATTTTGTCTGATACAAGTATAATTATTCAGCTTTTAATGGTTTCCTTTTGCATGGAATATTATTTTTCATCCCTATACTTTAGCTTTCTGTGTATACTTAAAGCTGAAGTGAGTCTCTTGTGAGCGCATATAGTTGGGTCTTATTTTGTTTATCCGTTTAGCCACTCTGTGTCTTTTGTGGAGAATTTGTTCTATTTAAATTTAAAGTAAGTATTGGCAGGTATGCGCTTTCTATTGCCATTTACAATTGTTTTCTGGTGCTTTGTCATCCTCTGTTTCTCTTTTCCTCTCTTGCTCTCTTTGTCTTTGGTGATCTTTATGTAGTGGTATACTTACTCTCTTCATTTTTTAAAAAATCTACTTAAGGTTTTGCTTTGTGGTTAGCATGAGGCTTACACAAAACGTCTTATTTATGACAGTCTATTTTAAACTGATAGCAGCTTAACTTTGGATGCATACGAAACCTCTACATTTGTACTCTTTTTGTTAAAACAAAGTCTGTATCCTTGTATCTTGCTCATCCATTTGCAGATCACAGTGTGTTAAAGTGCATGTTAGTCATTCAGTCGTGTCCAGCTCTTTGCTGCCCCATGGACTCTAGTCTGCTGGGCTCCTCTTGTCCGTGGGATTGTCCAGGCAAGAATACTGGAGTGGGTTGCCATTTCCTTCTCCAGGGATCTTCCCAACCCGGGGACTAAACTCGGGTCTCCTGTATTGTGGGCAGATTCACAGATTCCTTACCATCTGAGTCACCAGGAAAATCACTGCAGTTATAGTTATTTTGGCTAATTTTGCCTTTTAACCTTTAGACTGAATTTAAAAGTGATTTACACATTCCGTTACATGAGTATTCTGCACTTAATGTATATTTACTTCTACCAGCAAAATTTATACTCTCATATGTTTTCCTGTGACTAATTGGTGTCCTTTTTTCACTTTGAAGAAGTCAATTTAACATTTCATGTCAGGTTGGTCAGTGGTGATGAACTCTCAGATTTTGCTTGTTTGGAAAACTCTTTATCTCTACTTCAATTCTGAAGAACAACTTTTCCAAGCAGAGTATTCTTGGTGGCAGTTTTTTTTTTTTTTTTCTCTTTTAGCATTGCAATATATCTTATTTCATTATAGCCTGCACAGTTCCTCTAAAAAATCCGGTCATAGTCTACAGAGTTTTCCTTGCATGTAGCAAGTTGTTTTTCTCTTGCTACTTAAAAAATTCTGTGTCTTTCAGTTCAGTCACTCAGGGGTGTCCGACTCTTTGTGACCCCATGAATCGCACGCAGCACGCCAGGCCTCCCTGTCCATCACCATCTGCCGGAGTTCACTCAGACTCACGTCCATCGGGTCAGTGATGCCATCCAGCCATCTCATCCTCTGTCGTCCCCTTCTCCTCCTGCCCTCAATCCCTCCCAGCACCAGAATCTTTTCCAATGAGTCAACTCTTCTGATGAGGTGGCCAAAGTATTGGAGTTTCAGCTTTAGCATCATTCCTTCCAAAGAAATCTCATGGTTGATCTCCTTCAAATTTTGGCAATTAAATTATGTTGTGTCTTAGAATGAGCCCCTTGGGAATCATCTTATTTAGAACTCTCTAGGTTTCCCGGATCTAGATATCTATTTCCCCAGGTTAGGGAAGTTCTTAGCCATTATTTCTTTGAATAGCTTTCTACCTCTTTCTCTCTCTTCTTCTGAGACCTCAGTGATGCGATTCTTGGTCCTCTTGACAGTGTCCCATAGGTTCCTTAAGCTCTCCTCACACTTTTTCATTCTTTTTTCTCTTTGCTCTTTTTGTTGGATGATCTCCACTGCTGTCTTCAAATTCACTGATTCTTTCTTTGACACACCTAGTTTGCTGTTGAATTTTTTAGTTCAGCTATTGTATTCTTCAACTCTGTGATTTCTGTTTGGTACTCTGTTTTCTTGGGTTCCATCCCTGGGTTGGGAAGGTCCCTTAGAGAAGAGGAACGGCTACCCATTCCAGTGTTCTGGCCTGGAGAATTCCAGGGACTATACAGTCCACGGGTCACACAAAGAGTCGGACACGACTGAGCGACTTTCACTTTCACTTTATTTTCTCTTTATTGAAATTCTCACTTTCTTCATGAGTTGTTTTCTTGATGTTGGTTAACATCATTAGGACCATTATTTTGAACTCCTTATGGGGTAAATGGAGAAGGCAGTGGCACCCCACTCCAGTACTCTTGCCTGGAAAATCCCATGGATGCAGGAACCTGGTGGGCTGCAGTCCATGGGGTCGCTAAGAGTCCTGCACACTGAGCGACTTCCCTTTCACTTTTCACTTTCATGCATTGGAGAAGGAAATGGCAACCCACTCCAGTGTTCTTGCCTGGAGAATCCCAGGGATGGGGGAGCCTGGTGAGCTGCTGTCTCTGGGGTCGCACAGAGTCGGACACGACTGAAGTGACTTAGCAGCAGCAGCAGTATGGGGTATATACATTATTTTAGTTTCATTAAGACCTTGTTTCTGGGGTTTTATCCTGTTGTTTCATTTGGAACATAGTTTTCTATTTTTAAAAAGTTTCTCTTGACTCCCTTTGTTGGTTTCTATGCATTAGATGAAACAGCCAACTTGCCCAGGAGTGGCCTCCTGTAGGAAATGAAACTTATTCCTCAACCCCATCCTCTCTTGGTTGTCTTGCAAATCTTTGCGATCGTCTAAGCAGACTACTTTGTTCTTAGTGGCCAAGGGTGTGCCAAGACCTGTCAGTGTCCCAAAGGAGAGGATCTCAGTCAACGCCTAGATTCAGGCTGCGCGAAAGCTGGATCAGGACTCCCTGGTGGCTCAGTGGTAAAGAATCTGCCCGTCATTGCAGGAGACGTGGATTCGATCCCTGGGTCGGGAAGATCCCATGTGCCTTGGATTAGCTAAGCCCAGGCACTACAACTACAGAACAACCTGTGCTCTAGAGCCTGGAAGTCACAACTGCTGAGCTCAGGAGCCCTAGAGCCTCTGTTCCCCAACGAGAGAAGCCATCACAGTGAGAAGCCCCACACCACAACTAGAGAAAAGCTCCTGTAACAATGAAGACCCAGCATAGCCAAAAATAAAGAAACAAACACATTAAAAAAATTGTTAAGGAACCTCCCCCCACCCCGCTCCCCGCCCCACCAAAAAAAAAGAAAGCTAGACCTTCAGGCAGCAGCTTGTAATGCATGGAAATAGACATCTTACGGGAAAAAGACGGGGAAGAATTTTCTGTGCTCCTTCAGCACTGACCTCTGGGAGCATAGCCAGTGAAGGACTGTTTCTTTGCTGCCGTCCCATTGAACCCAGGGACACAAGCCTCCCTAGCCATCCGAGCCAGGCTATCAGGGGAAGTGCCCTCTCGATGGCACCGCAAAACCCAGGGTGCCAGGTGCGCGCCCACTCTTCTCTGCCGTGTCACGGGCACTGCTGGCCAGCGATGGGGCAGAGACGGCGTGGAAACTGTTCCTGCTGCGCTCCCCGGACTCCGCGGAGTGTCGTCCTTGGTCTCTAGATGTGTGTTGGATTAGAAGGCTGACTTTCAAACCGCAGCTTCTAGGATAAGCATACAGGCCTTTTTCAGAGAAAGCCTGGAGGTTGGGCGATTCTGATCGGCATCTCTGCACTGAGCCTTGGGGGGATCGTCTCGTAAGGATTCTTTCTCTTTCTCACCCGGTCCTGTGGGATCTGAGCATACAAGTCCCACTGGCTACCAGGGACAGACAATGAAGGAGCGTGCCCCCTGGGCTGCGGCACACCAGCTGGGGCGCCAGACGTGTGCACAAGCTCCTTCCAGGGAGATGCTCATGACGTGGATCCGGGCACAGGGAGGCACGAAGGTGGGACCCGCCGGGCTCACTGGTCTCTGGGGGTGGTGGTGGCAGGTAGCCCCTCTCTTGTGTTAAATCAGAGGCCTGAGACAGGCTGCAGCTTTCAAAACACACGGAGAGGCCTGGGCACTGCCGTGTGCTGTCCCTGCTCTGAGGCCTGGGGGCAAAGCTGGGAACCCTCACGAGCCCTTTTGAAATGGGTTCTTTAAAGAGAGTTGTGAACCACTGTGGAGAACAGTATGGGGGTTCCTTAAAAAACTAGAAACAGAGCTACCATGTAATCCAGCAATCCCACTCCCGGGCATATACCCTGAGAAATCCATAATTCAAAAAGACACACATTCCCCAGTGTTCATTGCAGCACTATTTGCAATAGCGAGGACGTGAAAGCCACCTAAATATCCATCAATAGATGAATGGATAAGGAAGATGCGGTCTGTATACACAGTGGAATACTACTCAGCCATGGAGAGGAACGAAACTGGGTCTTTTGTAGTGATGTGGGTGGACTGAGAGTCCGTCACACAGAGTGAAGCAAGTCAGAAAGAGGAAAAGAAATCTCATATATGAATGCATTTTTGCAGAATCTAGAAAGATGGTGCGGATGAGCCTATTTGCAGGGCAGGAAAAGAGACATAGACGTGGATAGTGGACGTGTTCACACGGCTGAGCGGGAAGGGGAGGTTGAGATGAACCAGGAGGTTAGGATTGACGCAAATACACTGCCACGTATGAAATAGACAGCTAGGGAGAAACCGCTGCTGAGAAGGCCCTTCAGGAGGCCACCCCAATAAGTAAATAAATGCACACATAATTTTAAAAGATGAGAGAGAGCTGTGAGTTTCTCCTGATTGCAGGCTATTATGCCGGAGACGGGGTCTAAGGTGGGATTGCATCTTACCCTCTCCGAGCCGTTTGGATGTGAGTCCATCCTCGTTCACTCCGTGTATATCAGTGGCTCACTCAGTGTCCTGATTTCTTTCGGAGGAAACCGCTGCACACAGAGCTGTGTCCCAGGAGAACATGTGCTCAGGGGCCTCCTGTGTCACCACCTGGGACTTTTTAACGCTGTGACAGCTTCCTTTTTTCCCCTGGCGTGTCAGGATGTTCCAGCTTTATCTTCTACATCATCAGCCCTTGCTCCAAGAAGCCTTGGGGTTTTATTTGTTTTGCCTCATGTTGTGATTTAGTGGGAAATGGTGCTTTGAGATCACAATCTGCGTTTGATGGATTCCCACTGCCACTGGGATGGTTATTGTTTATAAACCTTTTCAATGGACAGATCTAGGAATTACACCTATTTATTTATCTGTTTGTAAACTATGTTCCACTTGAAACTATTTACAAAATTAAAATTTTTACTTCATCTCATCTATATGGCTATATTTTCTTTCTTCTGCATTGAGTATCCCAATTTTTACCTTATTAGTATAGCCTTCAGGCACTAAACTTTGGATTTTTTACCCCCATTTAGACTTAGTTTAAAAGTAGCCATGCATTTAATGCTCATGACTAATTATTTTTATTTTATTTATTTATTTTTCTAATTAATTAATTTATTTTAATGGAAGGATAATTACTTTACAATATTGTGTTGGTTTCTGCCACACATCAACATGAGCTAGCCACAGGCATACATATGTCCCCTCTCTCGAAGGTCCCTCTCACCTTCCCCATCTCCCACCCCTCTAGGTTTCAGGCATATGTGTGTGCAAATTGCTTCAGTTATGTATAAGACTCTCAAGTATTTATCTGAAGCTTATTTTCTGGTAGATATTTCTGGAAAAATTCACGAGAAAAACATTCCCCAAGTTCTTGTATGTTTTGAGAATAATCTTTCTAACTTTTTGTACTTAAAAGTTTATCAGATTTAAATTTTTTAGTTCACATTTTCCTCCCTTGAGGATCTGAAATTTACTTCTAGCATGAAGTGTTGCTTTCAAAAAGTGTGATGATAAAAAAGAAGTGTCGTGATAAAAATGTAACTTTCTTACCCTTGTTATTTAGTCAGCGGCTCAAGTGCCTAGATTTCCAAAGAGTTTTTACATTTTTCACTTATTATGAAGCAACAGGCAAGAGTCTTGGTGTGTTTTGTGGGCAAGTCTTTCTGGAATGCTTTCATTGGTGTTATTCTGTCCCTTATGTTCCTTTGAGATTTTCCATGGGATTTAACCTTAATCATTGTCAGCTGCTCATTTTCTTGTGCAATTAGTTTTCCTGAACTTTTTGAAGAAGAAGTGATTCAGCCAAGTTTTTCTAACTTCACAGGGCTCCCTCTTCCATGTTTTCTGTGTCCTATTGACAAAGTATGATAGTTCACCTTCTGAAATTGCCTGGCCTTGTTCTCCCTCCCAGTTTTATTTATGCTTTGATTTCCCTTCGCCTATGTTGTCCTTATCCTACTCAATTCTGATACTATTTCCAGTCATTTCTTTTTAGCGTATAGTCCAGTTTGTGTCTTCCCTTGTGGCCCAGCTGGTAAAGAGTCTTCTTGCATGGCAGGAGACCCGAGTCCAATCCCTAGGTTGGGAAGATCCCCTGGAGAAGGCAATGGCAACTCACTCCAGTACTCTTGCCTGGAAAATCCCACGGATGGAGGAGCCTGGCAGGTTACAGTCCATGCGGTCGCAAAGAGTCAGACTTCACTTTCAGTTATCACTCTCCAGTTCTGGAAGGGAGTACCAGCTGGTCAGTTTTGAGAGCACAAAGGGTCTGGAAAGATCTAGCCCTTTCAGACCTAAACATGGATTCTTGCTCTCACCTACACTGGATTGTATGAAATCCCTTCAGTTTCAGCTTTGGTTCTCATGGAGAGCCGCTGGAGTTTACAGTGAGTATCTATTGGCTGTTTTATGGTGTTGCTGTTCTCAGATCTGTGAGATGCCTCATGACTTGCCTCTGCTTCCTCCTGCAAAGATGCTAGCGAGTGCATGCTAAATTGTTTCAGTTGTGTCCGACTCTGTGCGACCCCTTGGACTGCAGCCTGCCATGCTCCTCTGTCCAAATCTGCAGGCAAGAATACTAGAGCAGGGTGCATGCCCTCCTCCAGGGGATCGTCCCAACCCAGGGATCGAACCCGCCCATATCCTTTATGTCTCTCCATGGGCAGGCATGTTCTTTAGAGCCACCTGGGAAGCCTGCTCAGGTATTGTGTTTGTTGGTGGTTTGTCTTCCTCTGCTTGTGTCTGCATCATCGACTAAAAAAAGTCACCATGTGAGAGTTGTGAGTTATGCTTTCTTTGGGACAATGAGGGTTATAGCCTGGGAGACAGCTGCTCAGACAGCTCTGAGGAACTATCCTGAAGAGGTAGGGGGGTAGCTCAGTATACACATGATTTTGGTGAAGGGGGTATAAATGCAATCAGGTACACATTTTGGCAGAGGGTTGATACTAGTCACAAGGAGCAGACACCTCTGTTGATGATTCTCTAGATATGAGAAGATGCAAGATATTGGGTTCATAAAGTCTTCTCCTGAAAATATCTTTCTGAAGGCTTGTTTTGCCAGATTTCTCAGAGCACAGAGGACCTTATTCCTGGTCTCCATTCTGAACTTGTTTCAAGGTGTGTTGAAGGTCAGCAACTTCAGGGCCTAGTGACTTCATCTCTGTAAAGGCAGACAGTGTGTGGCAACTTTCGGCCATGTGGGGGTCTGTGGGAATACCCCCTGACCTGGATTTGTTGTAAATGTTAGCCATAACTTTGACTTTACTATCTAGTTTCTCTTTCTATTATTACATCGAGATTCAGGAAGTTCCCCAAATTATGTCATCTCTGCTACATGATCTTTCCAGAATCTATTATGGTGTTTTCTGACTTGCAGAGGTCTTTAATTTTAATGGCGTAAAAGTTATGACTTCATTGCTATGGTTTATGTTTATGCTTGTGTTTCTAGAAGGGATTCCTCCATTCTAAACTCAAATAAGTGGCCTTATGAGTATATATATATATATATATATATATATATATATNCATCATCCCTCCGGATCATCCCCATACACCAGCCCCAAGCATCCTGCATCCTGCATTGAACATAGACTGGTGATTCGTTTCTTACATGATAGTATACATATTTCAAAGCTATTCTCCCAAATCATCCCACCCTCTCCCTCTCCCTCTCCCTCAGAGTCCAAAAGTCCGCTCTACACCTCTGTGTCTCTTTTGCTGTCTTGCATACAGGGTCCTCATTACCATCTTTCTAAATTCCATATATATGTGTTAGTATACTGTATTGGTGTTTTTCTTTCTGGCTTACTTCACTCTGTATAATCGGTTCCAGTTTCATGTGGCTTTTAATATATTCACAATATTTTAAATTCATCACCACTATTTACTTCCTGAAAGTTACCTCTAAAGAAACCCTGTGCCCATTAATCATCATTCCCGACTTTCCTCCCTCCCCTTAGAAACCACCAATTTATTTTTTGTCTATATGGATTTGCCATGACTTTGTGATTCTGAGTCAAGAACTGAAGAGGAACCAAAGTCAGACCACCTGCGAAGGAAAATCTAACATGGGTGGGAAGTTAGGAACTGATATATCCTAGAGAGTTACTGGAAAGATGATAGGATCTTAAGTAATAGAAAAAAGAGAATAATGTGAATATATTTACAGAAGCAGTTTTGGGATACCTTATAAACTTGGACACACTGAATGGGAAGGGTCATTTGAGTGAGCATTACCTGAAAATTAAGGGTGATTCTAGAGGTTCACTGGACTCTGCATTAAAATTTACTTTAGAAGAGCATTCACACATTATCCTTGACATACAATGAAAGATATAGCGATTTGACCCCAAATTGGCTGTGTTCTAGTAAGAAAGTTCACCTAACTATTTTAGAAGCATAGATAATAATCTTGTGGAGAACATCTAACTGGTGAAATTGAGAATAAAAATCTGGATACAATTTTAAGGGATAGTTTGGGGAATAAGTACAGTGTATTGGACTTCCCTCATAACTCAGTGATAAAGAATCTACCTGCAATGCAGAAGATGCAGGTTTGATCCTTGGGTCAGGAAGATCCCCTGGAGAAGGAAATGGCATAACCCACTCCAGTGTTCTTGCCTGGGAAATCCTATGGACAGAGGAGCCTGGTGGGCTACAGTTCATGGGGTCACGAAAGAGTTGGACATGACTTAGCAACTAAACAACAACAAACTGGTTAAATATGCAGGTCAAGAAGCAACAGTTAGAACTGTACTCGGAACAGACTAGTTCCAAGTTGGGAAAGGAGTACATCAAGAGGGAAATCCTATGGACAGAGGAGCCTGGTGGGCTACAGTTCATGGGGTCACGAAAGAGTTGGACATGACTTAGCAACTAAACAACAACAAACTGGTTAAATATGCAGGTCAAGAAGCAACAGTTAGAACTGTACTCGGAACAGACTAGTTCCAAGTTGGGAAAGGAGTACATCAAGGCTGTATATTATCATCCTGCTTATTTAACTTATATGCAGAGTACATCATGAGTGCTGCGATTCATGGGGTCGCAGAGAGTTAGACATTACTGAGTGACTGAACTAAACTATAGCTGTTTTACAATGCTGTATGACAGAAACCAACAAAATATTGTAAAGCAATTATATTCCAATTAAAAAAGGAAAAACAGAATGATAGTTACTATCAGATTACTTTTTATAGATAATTTTGCTTAAATTTTGTTTTCCTCATTAGAATGTGGGTACATGAAGAATACAGAGTACACTGAATCATCTTTATATCTACCATACATATATATTTGTTCTGTTTACAGTTGAGTTTCTTGTTAATTTTGTTAAATCTTAGCTTCTCCCCCATTGTGTGTATAGGTTATGTTCACATGGGATTAAATCAGGATGATCATTTTGTAGTATTGGAAATGTCAGAGACCTAGAGATGATCTCTGACTATTTTTACATTATAGGTGAAGAAACTGAGTTATAGAGTGAAGAAGTGACACTTTTTTTTTTTTCTTCTGAGTCTGCTATGTGGGCATTCAAAGATTCCATCAAATCTTTTCCTTCTAGAAAGTCTACGATGCCAAATGATAATACTGACCAATGACCAGATATATTAGTGAAATGAGAGTGATTAGTTGCAAAAAATTATGGAGACAATATTAAATGTTAGCTACCTTGCTAACTGCTGGAAATTCAAGGAGAAAGGACACAGTTTCCTCTATATAATAGCTCTGAGTCCAGTCTACAATATGTAATGTCCCTTGCTGTGTGCTGTGGAAACTGTTTACTACCCAGTGCCTCATAGAGATGTTTTAAATGAAATTACGCATTCTAGCTGCTGAAGTATTTTTCAGTTTAGTACTTTTAAGTTAAGACTATTCATTGAACTTTCTAGTTGTTGGCCTAAAAGTTTCAAGATAAATTAGTTTTTCTAGATTAATGAAGGGAAGGCAATGGCACCCCACTCCAGTACTCTTGCCTGGAAAACCCCATGGGCAGAGGGGCCTGGTAAGCTGCAGTCCATGGGGTCGCTAAGAGTCGGACACGACTGAGCAACTTCACTTTCACTTTTAACTTTCATGCACTGGAGAAGGAAATGGCAACCCATTCCAGTGTTCTTGCCTGGAGAATCTCAGGGACGGGGGAGCCTGGTGGGCTGCCGTTTATGGGTTCACACAGAGTCGGACACGACTGAAGCGACTTAGCAGTAGCATAATGATGACTATGGGTTTTCCAGGTGGCTCAGTGGTAGATAATTCACCTGCAATCCAGGAGACATGGGTTTGATCCCTGGGTCAGGAAGATCCCCAGGAGAAGGAAATGGCAACCCGTTTCAGTATTCTTGCCTGGGAAATATCATGGACGGAGGAGTCTGGCAGGCTACAGTCCACGGGGTCACAAAAGAGTCAGACACAACTTAGAGACTAAACAACAGCAAAAAAATAATGATGACAATGTTTCTGACTAGGCTGAATATCCTTTTTAACCATGATTTCAAAACAAAATAAACTTACCATGGGTAGACATACAGAAACTAGGTGCTTTTGACCAACAATCCCTGCTTTCCTGGGTCAAAAGTCTAGCTTGAAAAACACAAAACTCTGTTGGTGAGTTTCAGGACAGAAGCAGCTGCAGCAAGAATACCAACAATAATGCCAACAAGATATCATTAAAAAAATTCCTTAAAGATTTCTGTGTTAATTTATATATTTTATATTGGATGTGTAAAGAGGAAGAGCTGAATGATAATCAATATATTCATCTAGAAACAGAGAAGGGAAAAGGATTTAAAAAAAAAAAAGAAAATCTCACCTTAACATGGATCTTAATCACAGAGAAAATGCAAATGTGATTCTCGGGGTTATGTTTCACCCAGAGCACAGGGGAGCAACTGAAAAGAGAGATAGTGAAGATGACTATGAGATACTAGAACTACTCGGGAAGTTAAAACATAATAAGGCAGCAATGGGTTTTGTTTCTGTCCTTTTGCAATAACAGACTGTGGACAAAAGGGTCTAAGGGCAAAGACTGAAGGTCAGCTTAGTAAATGAGGGCTGTCATGGGGTGTCAGGCTATGCACATGACAGGTCGAACCAGACTGACAAATTAGACATTTCTGGGCAACCTTCACTATTGGAAATCAGGTCTCTTCACTTTGATACAAAAGACTGAGTCTAGGATAGGTAGGAAAGAGGAGTAGCATGATTTTATGAAGATTTGAAAATGGACAATATGTCCACTCAACTTGGATCAAGGCAGAACACGAGACTAAACTGTGGGCGTTGGGTGTGAGACTGAGTATTTGAAAGAAAAAAAAGTTAAAGAGAAAAAGATGAGAGAGAAAGAAAGTGGGAGAAGGTAGAGATAAAAATTATGTGAAAGCCAATATGAGCAATATAGACTGTCAGAGAAATAAATGGAAACATTAAGAAAAGAGGTGTTTGAAGATCAATAGACAAAGATGAGAGATAAGGAGAGAGGGTCAGAGGAAAGAAGACAATTGAAAGTCAAAAAAGAATTGAGCTACAGGAGTTGCTTGTATATTTCTGAGATTAGTTGTTTGCTAGTTGCTTCATTTGCTATCATTTTCTCCCATTCTGAAGGCTGTCTTTTCACCTTGCTTATAGTCTCCTTTGTTGTGCAGAAGCTTTTAAGTTTAATTAGGTCCCATATGTTTAATTTTGCTTTTATTTCCAATATTCTGGGAGGTGGGTCATAGAGGATCCTGCTGTGATTTATGTCAGAGAGTGTTTTGCCTATGTTCTCCTCTAGGAGTTTTATAATTTCTGGTCTTACGTTTAGATCTTTAATCCATTTTATTTTCGTGTGTGGTTTTAGAAAGTGTTCTAGTTTCATTCTTTTACAAGTGGTTGACCAGTTTTCCCAGCACCACTTACTAAAGAGATTGTCTTTTCTCCATTGTATATTCTTGCCTCCTTTGTCAAAGATAAGGTGTCCATAGGTGCATGGATTTATCTCTGGGCTTTCTATTTTGTTCCATTGATCTATATTTCTGTCTTTGTGCCAGTACCATACCGTCTTGATGACTGTGGCTTTGTAGCAGAGCCTGAAGTCAGGCAGATTGATTCCTACAGTTCCATTCTTCTTTCTCAAGATTGCTTTGGCTATTCAAGGTTTTTTGTATTTCCATACAAATTGTGAAATTGTTTTAGCTCTGTGAAAAATACCGTTGGTAGCTTGATAGGGATTGCATTGAATCTATAGATTGCTTTGGGTAGTATACTCATTTTCCTATACTGATTCTTCTGATCCATGAACATGGTATATTTCTGCATCTATTAGTGTCCTCTTTGATTTCTTTCACCAGTGTTCTATAGTTTTCTATATATAGGTCTTTTGGTGGGATGATTTGGGAGAATGGCATTGAAACATGTATAATATCATATATGAAATGAATCGCCAGTCCAGGCTCGATGCATGATACTGGATGCTTGGGGCTGGTGCACTGGGACGACCCAGAGGAATGGTATGGGGAGGGAGGAAAGAAAGGGGTTCAGGATGGGGTACACGTGTACACCTGTGGCAGATTCATGTTGATGTATGGCAAAACCAATACAATATTGTAAAGTAATTAACCTCCAATTAAAATAAATTTATATTAAAAACAAGAAAGCTAAAAAAGGAAAAAAAAATGCAGACACCACTGTAAATTCAGGCTGGTATCAGCGTGTGATTTCAAAGGGCCTGTTCAGAGCTATCTGCTGTCAGCCAAGGCCAAGACATGCAGGGAGGAAAGGAGGGAGAGTGAGGAGACAGATGTGAGAGTGGGGTTCAGGTACATGGATAGCTATGGTGGTTGGAGCTGAGCCCTTATAATGAAGGAGGCAGAACCTCTCCTTTCCTTATCTAAAGCATGCTCAAACCAGAAGATTATTTTTTTTTTCCTTTTTTTCTTACAAGATATCTTTGCTTCACATGCTGTCCAAAGCCATTTAAATGCTTGTGGTAAAACTTTTCAGTTATTCTGTGTACAGGTCATAATATTCAGGCCACGGGGTTATTATAAGGAAGAGAGATAACAGGTTTTCCCAAGTGGGGATTTAAGTGATACCTAACAGTGTGGACCATCTGGTAAATACCATGGAAAACAAATTGCTTTTCATAAGCATTTTTATTATCACTACACCATGTTGATTTTGGTAGACAAACTATTCCTTAAGGAGTTTTGTTCAGATGAAGAACAGAGGGCAGATTCTCTGTCCTTCCTCTGTGTCTCAAGACTCCAAAATGTCTTTGTTTTTCAGTCTGTCAGGGCCACAACGGTTGGAAATATTTAGTTGCCTTCTCTCAAAAATCCAGGCAACATTTATGAATAGATTAAAAGGTATTGGTTAAGCACCTACTATGTGATCTGATGTTATGAGACAGACACAGAACTATAAGAAATTGTCTTATGGACTCTCAGTAATATGAATTTACACCCATGAATGTTCTATATCTTCATGAAAGCTTGGCATGCACACAGGTGTATACATTTGTCAAAATCATCAAATTATGCTTAAGACTGTACATTTCATTGCATTGAGCTTTTACTTTACAAGAAGAACACTGTACATAAATATTGAAGCCTATTCACCACTATGCACACTTGCACATTGAAATATTTGGGGTGAAGGGTACTGATGTCTGCAATTTACTTAGAAATATGTGAAAAATAGGATGGATTGATTGATGGAGAGGGAGATGAAAAAGGAAAAGCAGCAAAATATTAAATTTGGGTGGTGGTATATGGATATGCCATATAGAAGCCATTTTTACAGTGTTTGAAAATGGTATAGTTATTTCATGAAGCAATCAGTAAATCAATTAAAAGCTATTGATGTAGTACTAACTAGGAGTTAAGAAAGTGATGGGGCAAAGACGGAAAACAAAGGATGTGGACAGAAGGAAGCTAACAAGGTACAGTATAATTGTATTAGATATTTATTGCTGCATAAACAATTTCTGTAAAACTTGCTGGTTTAAAGCATGGCAAATTTACTGTTTCTGTGTCAGGAATGGCTTAACTGGGTGGTTCTGGCCCAGGGTCTTTTATGAGGTTGCAGTCAAGATTTGTTCAGGGATGCAGTCATTTGAATTTTGCCTGGGGCCAAGGAATCTGCTTCCAAAGTGACTCACCTCACATGGTTGATGGCAGGAGGTCTCAGTTCCTCATGAAACAGATCTCTCCATTTGGTGCTGGAGTGTCCTCACCACGTGGTAACTGGCTCTCCTCGCAGAGTTAGCAATCCAAGACAGACAACAGAAAGAGGATGGTGTGCCTTTTATAACCTAGTTACACATCATCACTTCTATACTGGAATCACTAAGTCCAGCCCACTCTGAAAAAGAGGAGAATAAAGGTCCATCTTCTGTGGGGAAGAATTCTGTGTCGAAAAATTTGTCTGCATGTTTTAAAACCATTGTACAAGTTTAGGTGGGATTTTAATAGAACGGCTTGCTTTCACAGGCAAGTGGTTAAGGAGGCCTCAGTTTCAGGGGTGCTGAGAACCATGTTTGAAGAAATACCACCACAAAATAAGGCAAAACAACAACAAAGGCATGGATTTGATCTCTGTGAAGCCTTGTAGAAGGTAAGGCTGAAGCATCCTTATTATAGCAAAACCGACCTCATCCAGATGTCTATAGAATTCCTACTGGGGCCTATGGAGTCAGGACTGAATGAGACAGTGAGCAAGGCTAGCCTTGGTATGTTTGTTTGTTTGTTTCCTTTTGTTTGTTTCTTTTTCTTTTTTTTAAACTGAGGTAAAATTCAAATTGAATTTAAAAAGTCAGCATTTTAACCATTTTGAAATGGATAGCTCTGTGGCTTTTATTTAATTAATTAATTAATTTATTTTTTAATTTTTCTTTTTACTTTATTTTACTTTACAGTACTGTATTGGTTTTGGCATACATTGACATGAATCCGCCACAGGTGTACATGAACTCCCAAACATGAACCCCCCTCCCACCTCCCACCCCACATCATCCCTCCGGATCATCCCCATGCACCAGCCCCAAGCATCCTGCATCAAGCATAGAACATAGACTGGTGATTCGTTTCTTACATGATAGTATACATATTTCAAAGCTATTCTCCCAAATCATCCCACCCTCTCCCTCTCCCTCTCCCTCAGAGTCCAAAAGTCCGCTCTACACCTCTGTGTCTCTTTTGCTGTCTTGCATACAGGGTCCTCATTACCATCTTTCTAAATTCCATATATATGTGTTAGTATACTGTATTGGTGTTTTTCTTTCTGGCTTACTTCACTCTGTATAATCGGTTCCAGTTTCATGTGGCTTTTAATATATTCACAATACTTTAAATTCATCACCACTATTTACTTCCTGAAAGTTACCTCTAAAGAAACCCTGTGCCCATTAATCATCATTCCCGATTTTCCTCCCTCCCCTTAGAAACCACCAATTTATTTTTTGTCTATATGGATTTGCCATGACTTTGTGATTCTGAGTCAAGAACTGAAGAGGAACCAAAGTCAGACCACCTGCGAAGGAAAATCTAACATGGGTGGGAAGTTAGGAACTGATATATCCTAGAGAGTTACTGGAAAGATGATAGGATCTTAAGTAATAGAAAAAAGAGAATAATGTGAATATATTTACAGAAGCAGTTTTGGGATACCTTATAAACTTGGACACACTGAATGGGAAGGGTCATTTGAGTGAGCATTACCTGAAAATTAAGGGTGATTCTAGAGATTCACTGGACTCTACATTAAAATTTACTTTAGAAGAGCATTCACACATTATCCTTGACATACAATGAAAGATATAGCGATTTGACCCCAAATTGGCTGTGTTCTAGTAAGAAAGTTCACCTAACTATTTTAGAAGCATAGATAATAATCTTGTGGAGAACATCTAACTGGTGAAATTGAGAATAAAAATCTGGATACAATTTTAAGGGATAGTTTGGGGAATAAGTACAGTGTATTGGACTTCCCTCATAACTCAGTGGTAAAGAATCTACCTGCAATGCAGAAGATGCAAGTTTGATCCTTGGGTCAGGAAGATCCCCTGGAGAAGGAAATGGCATAACCCACTCCAGTGTTCTTGCCTGGGAAATCCTATGGACAGAGGAGCCTGGTGGGCTACAGTTCATGGGGTCACGAAAGAGTTGGACATGACTTAGCAACTAAACAACAACAAACTGGTTAAATATGCAGGTCAAGAAGCAACAGTTAGAACTGTACTCGGAACAGACTAGTTCCAAGTTGGGAAAGGAGTACATCAAGGCTGTATATTATCATCCTGCTTATTTAACTTATATGCAGAGTACATCATGTGAAATGCCAGGCTGGATGAAGCATAAGCTGGAATCAAGATTTCTGGGATAAATATCAATAACCTCAGATACACAGAAGGTGACACCACCCTTATGGCTGAAAGCGAAGAAGAACTAAAGAGCCTCTTGATGAAAGTATAAGAAGAGAGTGAAAAAATTGGTTTAAAACTCAACATTCAGAAAACTAAGATCATGGCATCTGGTGCCATCACTTCATGGCAAATAGATGGGGAAACAAAGGAAACAGTGAGTTATTTTCGTGGGCTCCAAACTGTAGATGGTGACTGTAGCCATGAAATTAAAAGACACTTGCTCCTTGGAAGAAAAGCTATGACCAACCTACACAGCACATTAAAAAGTAGAGACATTACTTTGCCAACAAAGGCCCATCAAATGAAAGCTATGGTTTTCCCAGTTGTCATGTATGGGTGTGAGAGCTGGACTATGAAGAAAGCTAAGCGCTGAAGAATTGATGCTTTTGAAATGTGGTGTTGGAGAGGACTCTTGAGAGTCTATTGAACTTCAAGGAGATCAAACCAGTCAATCCTAAAGGAAATCAGTCCTGAATATTCATTGGAAGGACTGATGCTGAAGCTAAAGCTTCAATAATTTGGCCACCTGATGTGAAGGACTGACTCATTTGAAAAGATGCTGATGCTGGGAAAGATTGAAGGCAGGACAAGAAGGGGACGACAGAGGATAAGATGGTTGGATGGCATCCCTTACTCAATGGACATGAGTTTGAGCAAGCTCCAGGAGTTGATGATGGATAGGAAGCCTGGCGTGCTGCAGTCCATGGGGTCACAAAGAGTCAGATATGACTGAGTTACTGAACTGAACTGAAGAGCTGGACAGCTCATGTTTCAATTCTAGATCTGTGACTTTGAACAAGTGACTTAAATGTAGCCTCTTTTGTAGCCTAGGAAACTAAGTAACAGTAAAGTAAGATAATACCCATCACATTTTAGGAGTACTAAGTGGAATAAATGAGCCAACTCATTGAAGAATCATGAACAGTGTCCAGCGCACTACTGTAAGTATCCGCAGATGTTGGCACCTTACCATTAAAGGAAGCATGCTCTTTAGGGGAAACTAAAGAGATGTAATATTTCTTTCATCTAATTATTTTAACATATAAAATCTTACATATTTTATACTAGGTCCCTGGGCAGATGGAGTTTAAACTGTTCACAGTGTAAGACAGTGTGAACGACACTACTGCAAATTCAGTCAGAGTGTCAATCTGCTGACAGTAACTTTGACATTTCTCAGAACCAGGCCACCATCTTAAATGTTCCAAGTGTGAGAAAGAACTCCTCAAAGAGAGTCTAAGCTTTAAAAAATGGATCTGCATCTGGAATCACTTCTGTGAACATCACATTTTATGATACAACTATCTCCTGGGATCTCTGCGTCACCAGCTCTTTTAAAAATAGTGGAACTCTATAATGGAGAAAACATTGTTCTATAAAACATAAAACTTGGCTGTCAAAAAAAAAGGGAGAAAAAAGAAATGGGTGAAAGATTTAATAACTGAGTCCTATGACTAGACACAAATATTCAGCCTTTGAGGGATATTACGCTTGATTTCAGTGGGTTGATAAGGGTACTGCCAGAGGTCAAATGACCAGATGACCACAGGAAAACTCTGCTATCAAATCAGATAGAGTTTGTGACAGGCAAGCTCTTTTATGCCTAGCTCTTAGGACGCTGGTTCAGCCAGAACCTGCCAATATCAGCTTATGTGGTAAATATCAAAATCATTAAAGTTATAAAAATTTTAATGATAAATTATATAAAATTATAATTTCATAAATTGTAAAAAATATTATTTAAAAAGTACCAGTTCGTGTAAAAAAAAATAAATACAAAAAAAAAATTAAAAAAAAAATACAAAACTTAAAAAAAAAAAAAAAAACTTTTATGCCTAGCTCTTAGGACGCTGGTTCAGCCAGAACCTGCCAATATCAGCTTATGTGGTAAATATAAAAATCATTAAAATTATAAAAAAATTAATGATAAATTATATAAAATATAAAATTATAATTTTATAAATTATAAAAATTATTATTTAAAAAGTACCATGAGAACTGAAGATAACCATTGGATAGAATCTCTTGCCAAATCGTTGTGAATAAAATCAGCCTATCAACCTTCAGTCTTTACCAAGGATATATATTTCAACACAGTCTACTTTTCTCAGTTCAGCTCAGTTCACTCAGTCATGTCCGACTCCTTGTGACCCCATGGGCTGCAGCACGCCAGGCTTCCCTGTCCATCACCACCTCCCAGAGCTTGCTCAAACTCGTGTCCATTGAGTCAATGATACCATTTAACTATCTCATCCTCTGTCATCGCAGGTTTACTACCCAGATTGATAAAGAATTTTCTAATGAAATAAAGAATAAGAGAGAAAGGGGTGAGGGAGCGGTAGAGACAGAATGAATGTGTCCCCCCCTAAAAGCCAAAATCTTATGACTTATTCTGCAGTCAGATCAGTGGCTGTAGGTGATGCTTGATGACCTTTCAGATGAGTCCTGTGTAAATACATTGTGATAACTTCGTAGATGGATGTCAAAATATCAAAAGTACTGTTTAAAATTTCTTACTGCTGGGCAATGGCCATTCTGACTCTGGCCTTTAAACAAGCCTGCCCCATCTACAAGCTTACTGTAACAGTAGGCTGCATTTGCCCGCCAGGCCACCTGACCATTGCTGTATGCACTGCTTCTTTTCGACCTGTGTTATACTGCGGTCATTTCTAAAAACTCTAAAGTTGTGGTCTTCTGATGCATGGCCATTCAAGAATACCCCCTTTTCTTCTGATAACATATTCTTTATTTGTACTCTGCCTCTATGGGCTTATGCAATTTTTCTGATGCTTGGATTTCATTTTTTTTCCTTTAGGTTTTAGGTTAGTCTAATCCGTTGACTTTCAGTTTTCATTTTAATTTAGTATATATCCCTGCTATGTCCCAGCCCACAAAAATCCAGTGTCCAAAGGGTGCTTAGGCAGGTCTTGACCCTTTTAAGAGAGGAATTATACATATTTCAATGTTATTCTCCCAAATCATCCCACCCTCTCCCTCTCCCATGATTTGGGAGAATAGCATTGAAATATGTATACTATCATATAAGAAACGAATCGCCAGCCTATGTTCAATGCAGGATGCAGGATGCTTGGGGCTGGTGTATGGCGATGATCCGGAGGGATGATGTGGGGTGGGAGGTGGGAGGGGGGGTTCATGTTTGAGAGTTCGTGTACACATGGCAGATTCATGTCATGTATGCCAAAACCAACAGAGTACTGTAAAGTAAAATAAAGTAAAATGGAAGCTCTAAAAAAAAAAAGAGAGAAAGAGAGAGAGGAATTAAAAAAATGGGCCACTATTCAGACAGACATCTAGAAAATCCTGTCTTGTACAAATATAAGCAGTACTGAATTGGACCTTGACAGAGTTTTAGAAATGAGGGGTAGAATAGAAACAGTCTGTTTAGTGCCCCTTCCCTTCATTTATTTGATTGTTTAGTTTACTGATCGAGTTGAAGTAATTGCAGTGAGATAACAAGACCTTTATCACAGCACAATGACGTAGGAATAGAGAGGTTTATTCGGACCAGTGTCAACACTTGGACATCAGAAGCATGAAATATTTACCTAAATTACTGATAATTAACCACAGATGTAACATAGTCTACCTGAGTCAAATCAAAAAGACAAACTGATATCTGAAAACACTATTTTAGATGCTATATTGGAAATGCTGGGGTTTAAACTCTGATGATGATGCTAAAAAAGACTCTAGATGAAGGCCATGGAAATGTACTTACTGAAGGTAATGTCTGAAGAAATAAGACTGCTTTTTGGAACCCTTATTGGGGACATTAATAAAGAGTTTTACTAATGAGAAGTGACTGCTCTGTGGTTAATCATGTTAAAGAAATGTTCCACATAATCACTGTGAAATTTAATGTTGGTAAATAAGCTGCTTAATATTTATTTAAATAATTTTGTAAATGAAGAGGAATAAGAAATCAGACATTGTGTCATGATGAAAAGATTTGCTCTGAGAAGCCACTCACTTCAGAGGGCCAGCATCTAATTGCAGAGGTTCCAGGAGCTGTTGTTCAAGGTACAGTTTCAGTTATCGAGATCATATTAGGAATTTAATGTGGATAAATCAGGGTGTATAATTCACATATAAATGCTATTCATTTGCTGGAAAAATGTAAAGGGAAGATTGGCGTTCATACATTTGCATTCTCTTTGAGGTGTTTCTGAAGGTCATGTGGCCTCCTTAAGCATAGCATTCTTGAAGATGGGGAGCTGCCTGCCCTCTTGTCTTTAAAGTGACCCCTTTGATTTTTGGAGAAGAATCAGAAGCATCTCACAACTTTCTCTAGCAATCAAAGCCCTGGATGATGACTTTTTGAAGGCACTAACTAATGGAATGGGGAAGGCAATAGCACCCCACCCCAGTACTCTTGCCTGGAAAATCCAATGGACGGAGTAGCCTGGTGGGCTGCAGTCCATGGGGTCGCTAACAGTCGGACAGACTGAGCGACTTCACTTTCACTTTTCTCTTTCACACATTGGAGAAGGAAATGGCAACCCGCTCCAGTATTCTTGCCTGGAGAATCCCAGGGATGGGGGAGCCTGGNGTAGCCTGGTGGGCTGCAGTCCATGGGGTCGCTAACAGTCGGACAGACTGAGCGACTTCACTTTCACTTTTCTCTTTCACCCATTGGAGAAGGAAATGGCAACCCGCTCCAGTATTCTTGCCTGGAGAATCCCAGGGATGGGGGAGCCTGGTGGGCTGCCGTCTATGGGGTCACACAGAGTCGGACATGACTGAAGTTACTTAGCAGCAGCAGCAGCAGCAGCTAATGGAAATTTTATTACTCACCCTGATCATGAGCGAAGAGTTGTGCCTCCCATTACCAACCGGGTAAAGTCTTGGAAAGCATCTGGGTAACTGAAACTTTTAGGAAGTCATATCCCATCATCATTTTCTGTTAGTTGGGTGCATAGATGATAAATATAAGCAATCACATATTATCATGCTTTGATAATGGAAAAATATGTTATATATTCCATAGTGGAAATTTTCTTAATATATAAGAAAGCCCAATGCAGGTAAGCATGGAATTGCCAAGAGGCTTTTGAGTACTGTTATTCTTGCCTGGAGAATCCCATGGACAGGAGCCTGGCTGGTTACAGTCCATGGGGTGGCAAAAGTCAGACATGACTGGAGGTGACTTAGTACAGCAGATTGAAACTATCATATTTAAAGAGTTACCATAGAGAAAAGGTCTATAGATTTAGTAAACAGCCATGGAGACTGGAAGGGTTTCTCTTGGGCAAAAAGACATTAAGAGATTATGATGAGGGCTTCACCTTCACCTTCAACCATTTTTGCAGCTGATTTGGAAATGGCAACCCGCTCCAGTATTCTTGCCTGGAGAATCCCAGGGATGGGGGAGCCTGGCGGGCTGCCGTCTATGGGGTCACACAGAGTCGGACATGACTGAAGTTACTTAGCAGCAGCAGCAGCAGCAGCTAATGGAAATTTTATTACTCACCCTGATCATGAGCGAAGAGTTGTGCCTCCCATTACCAACCGGGTAAGGTCTTGGAAAGCATCTGGGTAACTGAAACTTTTAGGAAGTCATATCCCACCATCATTTTCTGTTAGTTGGGTGCATAGATGATAAATATAAGCAATCACATATTATCATGCTTTGATAATGGAAAAATATATGTTATATATTCCATAGTGGAAATTTTCTTAATATATAAGAAAGCCCAATGCATGTAAGCATGGAATTGCCAAGAGGCTTTTGAGTACTGTCATTCTTGCCTGGAGAATCCCACGGATAGGAGCCTGGCTGGTTACAGTCCATGGGGTGGCAAAAAGTCAGACATGACTGGAGGTGACTTAGCACAGCAGATTGAAACTATCATATTTAAAGAGTTGCCATAGAGAAAAGGTCTATAGATTTAGTAAACAGCCATGGAGACTGGAAGGGTTTCTCTCGGGCAAAAAGACATTAAGAGATTATGATGAGGGCTTCACCTTCACCTTCAACCATTTTTGCAGCTGATTGGGGGACTACAATGTGTCTGTAGTTTTATTTACATTATCTTAATCTTTCAAATTAACCTACAAAGAGGTTCTTATTTCATTTTATACATGAGGAAACTAGGAAATAGGAAGTTATATAATTTGCCTGTTTACAGAGCGAGTAAGTTGTCAGAGTTGTCATCTAAATCCAGGTCTATCTGTCCTCCCTGGTGGCTCAGAGGTTAAAGCGTCTGCCTCCAATGTGGGAGACCTGGGTTCGATTCCTGGGTCAGGAAGATCCCCTGGAGAAGGAAATGGCACCCCACTCCAGTATTCTTGCCTGGAGAATCCCATGGACGGAGGAGCCTGGTAGGCTACAGTCCACGGGGTTGCAAAGAGTCGGACACGACTGAGCGACTTCACCTTCACCTTCATCTGGCCCATAGCCTGCAATTTTTCCAGTGTGCAAAATAAACCAATGTTTATTAGGTAAACAAATAATGCTATACCTATTTCCTTCTGCTAATGTGTGAATGGTGGATTCCAAAGGATATACCAGAGATGGCTGAATTGCCAATGGGCCTCTTCAGGAAGAAGGTGTGCTGGACCTCAGTATTATTAGAAATGTATTCATTCATCACATATGTTTTGAGGCTCCTCCATGTTCATGACATAATATGAAGTTTGACAAGTGATACAAAGGTGACTGGATCTGCAACTCAAATAGTGCATGCAAGACTAAAGTTTAAAATGTAAAAATGACCTAAGAGCAAAGATTCAGGAAAGACGAGGATGATGAACAAGAGCACTGAGGATGGGGCTTGTGCTACCTGCACGCTGGAGTGAAGACGATGATCTTTTAATCTGAAAGGCAAAGGCTGGGACAGACACAGGACATCAGATTAGGACTCAGTTGACCCTTTGATTTCATAATTCTGAGTAAATAATTCAATATATCTGAGGCTTCAACTTCCTCTTTTGTGTGAATCTTGGGAAAACCTTTTCCATGCCTTGGTTTCCTTATTTGAGATATAGGATTAATTGTACAGATCTTGCCTATCTCAGACCATTGTTTTAAGCATCAATTTGAGATGCTCACAGAGTTTTTAAGTTCTATACAAATGAATCATCAACTTTATGAAATTAGAATTAGTCCTTAGAGACCATCAAATATGATTGATGGATATGAGAAACACACAAATTCAACATTTGATCCAGCAGCCCCCAGTCAGAAGGATACAAATGAGGGGTCAAGATAGTTCAGGTCGGACTTCAGCTGGAAACTAAAGGTGGTCATTTGCTTACAGATAGCATAGCAATACTCTCTAAACCACAAAAGGATCAGTAGCATGATATAGGTAAACCTGAANTTCAACATTTGATCCAGCAGCCCCCAGTCAGAAGGATACAAATGAGGGGTCAAGATAGTTCAGGTCGGACTTCAGCTGGAAACTAAAGGTGGTCATTTGCTTACAGATAGCATAGCAATACTCTCTAAACCACAAAAGGATCAGTAGCATGATATAGGTAAACCTGAAAAGTCCATAGAATGATAATAACATTATAGGTTACGGACTGATGCTGAGTCATTTAACCTGGATGTAAAGTGGAAAATTTATTATGAGGTTCCTGAAAAGGAAAATCAGGGTTTAAAGGATTACTTGATTTTGAGCCTTTTTTTTTTTTTTTCCTATGCAAGGAGAAAAGTGTGGTAAGTGAGCTATCAGTTGTTATAGGAAGGAGGTGGTATCTGGTGAAGGAAGATCAGTGCTGTGTTTTGGCATTTAAACCCCAAAGAGACCTGTGGCAACCACAGAGGGATGGAGCACTCTGATTACTGTCCTGTCACTGCGTTCTCGAGGCACTTATGTTACAGTGCCTCCCATATCCTTTATTATCCAGGACCCCGTTAACTGGACAGCTTCTGTTGACAAACACTCTCCAATCACAGAAATAGCTCCATGTTAACTGAGGCTCATAAAGATGATGCACTGGCCTCATAATACAAATTTAAAGCCACTTATGAATCATCAAGATGTGGTGGATTATGTTCAGAAAAAATATTATGCCCCAAATATTTTGTTATGTTCTGTATATCTTACAATAGGTAGATTATCTCAGTTGTGAGTTTTTGATTGTCAGAACATATGATTAATGAGAATGATTTTTTTTCCTATGCTGAATAGAAGTTACTATCTTAGTGATTTGGTGATGTCATGCTGCTGCTGCTGCTACGTTGCCTCAGTCGTGTCCGACTCTGTGCGACCCCATAGATGGCAGCCCACCAGGCTCCCCCGTCCCTGGGATTCTCCAAGCAAGAACATTGGAGTGGGTTGCCATTGCCTTCTCCAATGCATGAAAGTGAAAAGCGAAAGTGAAGTCATTCAGTCGTGCCCGACTCTTAGTGACCCCATGGACTGCAGCCCACCAGGCTCCTCCGTCCGTGGGATTTTCCAGGCAAGAGTACTGGAGTGGAGTGCCATTGCCTTCTCCTTGGTGATGTCATAGGTTAGTGAAAATTCAAATTGGATCACATTCCTGAGGTAACAAATTTTAAGTTAAATGCTGTCCACAAGATGAAACTCAGGATATAAAAGAAGAGAGATTCTGTAAGTAGTTGGAATAAATAGTGGACAATTCATATTTATCTATCTATCACCTATCTATCATTATTCACACAACCTCATTGTTAAGCATCTTGAGAACTCAGTGATGCTGGAGAAAGCAGAATGTAAACTGGTAACTTAAGAGGCCAGGACTGGGGGAAGAAATTCGGTTGAAGTGGTAAATTTTTTTTTAAGTTTATTTATTTATTTAGGTTGTGCTGAGTCTTCATTGCTGCATGTGGGCCTTTTCTAGTTGTTGCAAGTAGAGCCTACTCTTCCTTGTGGTGTGTGGACTCTAGGAGCATACGCTTCAGTAGTTGCAGCACAAAGGTTCAATAGTCATGGCACATGGGCTTAGCTGCTCCATGGCATGTGGAATTTTCCCAGACCGAGGTTTTGGCCTGCATCCTCTGCATTGGCAAGCAGATTCTTATCCACTGTACCACCAAAGAAGTCCTGAGGTGGCCATTAGTCCACATCTCAATATCCAAGTAGCCATAACACTGCTCCATAAGGAGGTTCAATTCCTGCTGCAATGGCAGCAGAAATATCACTTAAAAGACTCTTTGGGATGCTTCGTAGTATTGTGATTATGTGGAGAAGAATGTCAGTCAAAATTTGTGGTGTGGACAGCTGGGACTCAGAGTGCAGCAGAAGTTCAGAGCCACCAACAAGAGACACAGGAATTCAGGCCAGCTGTCTGTCTCAAAGGGGAACTATACTGCAGTCAGTACACCAGAGCAAAAGCCTAACTCTAAACAGGGGTTAAGAGGGGAGAAGTTAAAGGATAAAGCTGGAGCTTAGAAGACATGAGGTGTCTGGGCCATCATTGGCACACAGATACCAATTCTCAGGCAGCTACACTGATTTTACTCACAAAGAAGTATCAGAGTTCCTCCTATATTATGTGTACAAACTTCTGATCTTTATATCTACAGGGAAGTCAGGGTTTTGGTTGTGAGGATGACATTGACATTTTTCCTAGAGACACAGGAATTCAGGCCAGCTGTCTGTCTCAAAGGGGAACTATACTGCAGTCAGTACACCAGAGCAGAAGCCTGACTCTAAACAGGAGTTAAGAGGGGAGAAGTTAAAGGATAAAGCTGGAGCTTAGAAGACATGAGGGTGTCTGGGCCATCACTGGCACACAGATACCAATTCACTGATTTTACTCACGAAGAACTATCAGAGTTCCTCCTATATTATGTGTACAAGCTCCTGATCTTTATATCTACAGGGAAGTCAGGGTTTTGGTTGTGAGGATGACATTGACATTTTTCCATTGCTATTCTGCCACCTACCATCTTTCTGTTCTGATAAAGTTCTCACAGAGAGAACTTTAGTTCTCTTTACTGAGGTGGATGGGGAGCCAGGTCATTATAGACATTGTCACATTTTGAGGTTCTTTAAAAGAACTTTTTCTAATGAAAAGTTTTGGCTGAAAAAAAAAAAATCCATTTTGAACCTTTAGAGATGTTACAGAAGGAATGGATAGCTAGGAGATAACGCTGTAGTAGAACAGTTCCTGAAGAATTTTTGTTGTTGCAAATGTAAATAGGTGCTGACTCACCTAAAAGAAAGACATAAAAGAGTAAAACTTTCAATTTTTTTTCATGAATCTGGAAGTTGACTGGGCTCAGCAAGTGTTACAGACTGGATGTTTGTGTCCGCTCCCCAAATTCGTATGATGAAACCTTAATCCCAATGTGAATTGTTGCAAATGTAAATAGGTGCTGACTCACCTAAAAGAAAGACATAAAAGAGTAAAACTTTCAAATTTTTTTCATGAATCTGGAAGTTGACTGATGTTTGTGTCCGCTCCCCAAATTCATATGTTGAAACCTTAATCCCAATGTGAAAATATTAAGAGGTGGGGCATTTGGGGTGGGGGGTGGATTTAACCAAACTGGATGACTAAGATGAAAAAAAAAATCAGTGCCTCATTGGCACTCATATTTTTGTTTCTATTTTAGAATTACCATGTTAGATCTAGTCCCATGGTAGACTGACTTTTAAAATTTAAGAATTTGCTAGGATAGGGGTTTATTCTGAACATTCATCTTTATCAAGATGGGTAGTTTAAAACTTTCAATTTTGTCATGGTTTTAAAACTGTTTGTGGAAGCCTTTGTCTCTTCCCGTTGAACTGGGAGAGAAAAGAAATCTGATCTGATCGTGGCAGAAATCACACCTTTTGATTTCTGAGACTTGGGTAGAAAAAGCCTCATAATTCTTAGTGGTTTCTTTGGGGAAATTCTCTTTAAGACCCTTTGGCTGCCATGTAAGAAGTCCAGCCTCCCTGAGACCAGAATGTGGAGAGAGCACACAGAATAATCACATGTACAGAGAGATGCTCAAGGAGCCCCAGCAATTGCAGTCACAGCTGTTTTGAGTCTTCCTAGTCCAAGCACCAGACATGTGAATAAAGAAATATTTGGGTCCACCAAAGTCACTATTCCACTGCAAACTCTCTGAAGACCTTGAGGAAGAACTGCCTCACTCTCAGTCCATTTGGGCTGCCTTAAAAAAAAGTACCATCAACTGGATAGTCTACAAACAATACAAATATATTTTTCACAGTTCTAGAGGCTGGAAAGTCCAAGATTATTGTTCCAACAGATCCAGTGTCTGCTGAGAACACTGCTTCCTCAGAGACAGTCATCTTCTCACTGTAACCTCATATAACATGAGCAAAGGAGCTTTCTTCAGTCTCTTTTACGAGGGCCTTCATTACATTTACAGGGGCTCCACCTTCATAACCCAGTCCCCCCACCCCAAATGCCCCACCTCTTAATATTTTCACATTGGGATTAAGGTTTCAACATATGAATTTGGGGAGTGGACACAAACATCCAATCTGTAACACTTACTGAGTCCAGTCAACTTCCAGATTCATGAAAAAAAATTGAAAGTTGTACTGTTTTATGACTTTCTTTTAGGTGAGTCAGCACCTGGCAATGGATAACCAGAACACAATTTTATGACCATTTCTATGGAGCCTCTGTTTTCTGTTAGAGGGCAGGGGATATGAGCAGAGGTGGTAGTGAGAGGTGTAGTCACTGAGTTTGGCGGGATGGCTAAACAGAATGAGCTGGAAGTTGCTCCTTATGCCTTACGGCAACAATAGTTCTGCTCTTCCTACTCACTATAATTTCACACTGTCCCTTCAACCTTCCCCTTTCCTCCTTGTGTTCACTGCACCCCTTTGCAGAATACATATGTAGCCTCTTACAAGATTCCCTGACTTTCTTAAAGTTGGTTGAGGCCAGAGTGATATAAATACGCCCCCTCTTGCCTAGTCCTAAACACTTTCAGTGCCTGGTCCTAAAAACTTTCTATGTGACACTTGGATACTCTCTTTCAGCAGTGATCTCAGAGACCACATGTTTCAGAAGTTGTAGGAGGACAACTCCGCCTTCATTGGTTGTGACATGAGGAAGAAATAAACTTTTATTAAACCACTGAGATGCTGAGTACCAAGGTTATTTGTTCAGTAGTCAGTAAGCATTAACTTACCTAGAATCCTTTGACCTGATTTACTTTTTGTTGGCATGGAAGGCACCTATGGGGAGAAGTCCTTTCTTTTCTTTTTTTAAAAAGAACTATTTATTTACTTTATTTGGCTGTGCTGGGTCTTATCTCTATATCATGCAAGATCTAGTTCCCTGACCAGGAATTGAACCTGGGTTCTCTGCACTGCGAGCACAGAGTTTTAACCACTGGACTGTCAGAGAAGTCCTGGGGAGACGTCCTTTCTGTGATTATCTCACAAAACCTCAGCACATTTCTTCTACCAGTTTTACTGAGATATAATTAACATACAGCATTGTATTGTTAAGGTGTAGAGCATCATGTGGAGAAGGCAATGGCACCCCACTCCAGTACTCTAGCCTGGAAAATCCCATGGATGGAGGAGCCTGGTGGGCTACAGTCCATGGGGTCGCTAAGAGTTGGACACGACTGAGCAACTTCACTTTCACTTTTCACTTTCATGCATTGGAGAAGGAAATGGCAACCCACTCCAATGTTCTTGCCTGGAGAATCCCAGGGACGGGGGAGCCTGGTGGGCTGCCATCTATGGGTTCACAGAGTCGGACATGACTGAAATGACTTAGCAGCAGCAGAGCATCATGATTTGACTGCACTCACTCATTTCCAACCTTTCTATCGGGGACATAGAAGATGCTCAAAGAGGCAGAACCCCCTTGGGACTCTGAGCTCTATTCCCTGTTATACTCACCGCAGTCTTAAAAAATCAAATGTTTCTAACCTTTGCTAAGAGAACTTGGTGGTCATGTTTCCTTGTCATTGGAACCAATGGTGTACAGAGAGGAGATCAAAATACTGTATTTCATAACTGAATTTTCTCTCCTAAAGAAATCGCATTAATAAACTTCCAAATCAGGTGACATAAGCGTGGGGGAAGAAATGTACAGAAAACTATCAATTCCCCCCACCTCCCAAGGAAGAGTGAGTTTTTTTCAAAGATACTGTTTTCTGTGAGTCAAATTAAAATATATTTTTCTACAGATAAGTCAACTTCTCCATTGAAAGCCAATTCTAGGAAGAGTGAGCCAGTCCAGAAAATAAAACAGTGGTGTAGGAAAGTTAAACTATAATCCGGCTTTTCAGTTGAAGCATTTTCAAGAGTTATGTATTTTCCAACCGTCCCTCTCCAGTGAAAAGGGAGAGGTAAAACAGTACTCTCAAATTCTCTTCTAATTCTCATAGTCATTATCTCTTTCTCATTATCCTGGTTGCTCTGTATTTTTCTCTCCACCACACAAACACACGAGCATTCCGGTTTCTAATCATCCGCCAGCACATGAGGATAATGGCCATCTTAGACCATTGAGAGATGCTCAAAGGTGATGGGGGAGGGGAAGAGGGCTCAACTACCCTTTGCCCCAGGAGGGAGCTCTTCTGGCCAGAAGCTAATAGCCCAACACCGCCCCACAGGTCATTTGATCCCACAGTTAAGGGGAAAAAAAAAAATTGCTGGCACCAGAGATAAAAGGGATATAATGAAAATGTAAACGAAAAACTTTATACTAGGCATGGCCTGACAGAGGGAAGATTGATATCCCATGATGCTTTGTCTTGATGAGACAATGAAAAATAACCACCACAGCAGCTGTGTCAATATCAGACTTGGTAATGCACCACTGGCTGTGGGTTTTTATTTAATCCGCTTTGCTTTAAGATGATAACGGTTGTTACTTTTCAGTGCCTGTCTGTCAGCGCCCAGCATTGCAATATTCCTCCGCAGCTCTGCGAGCGGGTTTCATTTATTTTAAAATACCATTTCACACACTGCTGACTTTTAACAGTGTTCTGTGTGAGTTTGTGAGATTGAATAGTGACAGAAACAACACTTTTTATGAGAATACAGAATATTAAAAACGGGGCACAATATACAGATGGCAGTTTTCACTACAGCTTGTTTTTTTCCCCCTTGCTTCTGCTACTGAGCTTTCCCACTGAATGCATTTGTAGTAACACCATAAATGTCACTTTCACTGACTGCCTTTTGGCATTTTATTTAAATGGAATTCAACTCCGGCTTGCTCCTGCCACTGTTGCCGCCGCTGTTACCAACTTGTTTCAGAGTGGCCCCGTTTTACAGAACCATGCCATTGGCTTTATTCCGCGGGGTCCCAGATCGGAAAATACAGGAATAACTGCTCAAACCCTAATGGCTAGGAGCCTAGATATAAAGATTCTAAAAGAAAGACCTCACCGGCAGAGATTACTGTATACAGACGGGTTTGACCTTTGCAGCAACCATTTAGTAAAAAGTACTTCTGAACTCTGAGAATACTTCTGACTGGGACATAAAGTACTTCCCTGTTGTGGGGAAAAACCAATATTCACCAACTGTCTTCAGTTGAATGCCACAGGAGAACAGAGAGACAGGCTCTGAGTGACGTATCTAGGTCTCGTGTCGATCAGTGCTGACTAGCAGTACTTCGGTTGGGACGCTCACCTGGGCCCTAGGTTCTCTCCACCGATCCTTATCTTGGCAGATACACGCTTATGCTGCTGGGCCTCTAGACATGTACCAGGGGTGGCATTTTGCTCCCAACACGATGTTGACATGTGCAAATTCCCCTTTCTCTCTTGAATGAAACATTGGTTGCTCCATCAATTCCAGATACAAAGTAGAACAGACAGGGGTGATGAAGCCTTTTTCCTGGGAGAACCTGCAACTTGGGGAAAGCTGCTTTCTTGTCTAGGCCAAATGAGGCTAGAAATGATCTGCTTAATCCAGCCATATAAATGCGTTCACATCTCTCAGGCTCAGGCCTGACTCAGAGGCCTAAGAGATTTCCAGCTGAGAGCTCAAATTTTCAGAAAATTGGAAATCTTTACAGAAAAAAAAAAAAAAAAATTAAGCAGAAAATGCAATTGAAAGCCTCACTCCTGGCCTGGAGACTGGTCTTCATGAACTTCTTGTATAATATTGCTTAGATACAGGTAAAGATGGGTAGGTCCAAAAGCATTTTTGAAAACCTGACTAGTTTGTGAAGACATTTGAAAGTCTGTTTTTCCTGTCTCAATCTTTTTGTCCTTTTTAAAAAAAATTAATTAATTAGACTGCATTGGGTTTTAGTTGTGGCATGCAAACTCTTAGCTGTGCCATATGGGATCTAGTTCCCTGCGCAGGGGTCGAACCCAGGCCCCGTGCATTGGGAGCATGAAATCTTAGCCACTGGATCACCAGGGAAGTCCCTCTTCTAGTCTTTTTAATTAGAAAAGTTGGGAGAGTTAGGAATTGAAGACTGGAGAGATCCCCATAACATGAACTTTGGAATCTCTTTGTTATGAACTGTTCACACTTCAGATTAGCTTCCATAAGGCTTTCAGAAGTGCCAAAGGAAAGGCAACAGGGCAAGAAATTCGGCCACAAAAATATTTAAATGAAGTTAGGCAATGAAACATTTAAGACGCCCGAAATAAAGGCGGAAAGAAAGAGAAGGGCGAAGCGGAACCCAAACAAGCTCACCATTTTATACTGTGAATGCATTTTAGGTGATACTAGCACAGAAGTGTGTCTCTTCAAATGCACTCCCTGTCTGAGTGAATCTAAACAATGTTTTTAAGTCAAAAAATCTTGTGTGTTATTCTAAACTCCTCCTTGTTTGGCAACCCTCTCCTCCGATCAGTCACTAACTTCTGACAAGGTATCTTACTATGATTTAAATACATCTATTTCTCTCCGTTCTCGCTTCCACCACATTAATTTGTATCATTGTTGATAAATCAGTAGTCTCCATGTCCTCTTTTCTCCTTAAATCCATCCGTCATAAATGTTGCTGGAGTAATATTCTAAAAGAACGATCTGCTGTTGACACTTCACCCTTCAAAACCTATGCACCAATTCTCGCTGAGATGACCTCCTCACGACAAAGTTTTCTGAGTGCTTGAGCTCACTACCACGTCTGTCCTTTACTTACTGTAAGCATCTCTCATTTGACTTGGTTTGTGTTTGTTGCGTTTTTTTTTTTTTTTGAATGCTCTAAACTGTTTATTAGATAAGAATTTTATAAACATTACTTATATTAGCCATAGCGGCAGAGCTCAGGCTGGAGAGTGGTGCGTCATCTCCAGGCTGTCCAATTTTGTGCAGGGACAAGTGACCCTTTCCAAGACCAGGGCTCTTTCTGCCTGCTGATGTCAGCCTATGCTTGTGGGCTGGTTTGGTGATCCACAGGGTGTCAGGGTTTCTTATGACAATTTGATGGAGTGGATCGATGGGAATAACCTCAAAGATTCGTACATAGAATCATCCCTAGCACAGAAAGACCCCACAGGCCCCGCAGTGGCATCCAGCTTGCTCCTTGGCAACAGACTGAAGGCTTTGAGCAAACTTGAGCTGGTTGACCCCATGGTTGACAGGCTTGCATAGGTAGCACCCTTAGAAACTGAGCGTTTGCAGCCACCATGGTGCACAGGAATCCAATATATGACATGACCTTGCTTGGCCTTGTATCTCAGCCTGCATGCCTGTTGGCTGGTGGGGTGTGGGGGTGGGGTGCAGTGCAGTGCAGGATGGAGAGCTGACGGTACTGCCAGCAACGTACCCTAAGGGCATCATGTCCACTGCTTCTTCCTCCCTAGTTCCTGGAGGTGTTTGTAACTGTCCATCTGAGCTCACCTGATGGCTGCCGCCACATGCAAAGGCCATCGCCCTTTTAAAATCTCTCTTGCATATGTCTTTTCTACCGTCTTAGTATGTAAGGGATCACATTTATGTTCTTTGGTGTCATCAACAGTAGCTAATTGGCTGTTGGATGCCGTGCCATAACCCCACTAAATTATTGGTAAATATTCATAGGGTTTGCTGAATATTTGTATCTGTCTAATGTGCAGCAGAGTTCCTGACCCAATTATCAAGGATAGAGCTTTTTGAAACTTAAGGCACTAGCTATGATGCAGAAGAAAAGGATTCCATTGTGGATGGTCACCAGAATGTTCTGCAACAAAGCTTAGTGGGGAAAAGTCCCTGTATGAGAGTGGAGATCCCAGGGTTTGCCTAGAAAATCTTAGGTTAGAGATGGTATTTTCTACTTCCAAATCCTTCTGCTCAACTACACTGACTTTTTAATTTTTTTGGATATGATTAGAATTGAGGCTAGTAATTCTTCTCTAGGGCTGTTGACACATCTCTCCTACCATCTTAACTAGTGAGTCAGCAAAGTAGCTCTCTTTTGGAAAGGCAAAGTTACTTTTGGAAAGCTGGGCAAATCTCATCTCTCATTATTTTTTCCCCCACTGGTTCTTTATATTTTAGGTTTTGTCATTGAATGTGTGTAACTTATTTAGACTGACAAGTTCATTTTTTTAAATGGGAATACCTATTATTTTAAAATTTCTGTGGATTTTGGCAGAGACTTTTTGCCTTTTGTGATTTTTGGGCACTCTCCTTGTAGTCTTCCTTCTCTCTGCCTGTGTTTTTTGTCTGTATTTTGCAGCCTCTACACACTGCACAAACATATATGACTTTTTCTTTGCAGGATTGGGGGGATCGGGTATGTCTCATAGTAATAGTCTTTAGAGATACTATTCCTTTACAGGATCTCCACTTAGGATCAAAGGGAAAAAAAAAATAATGGAGAGAGGAAAAATCAGCTAAAACAAGTTTACCTAAACAAAAATGCAGCCCAAATGCCTTTTCCTTTAGCTTCTATAAGAAATCTAAAACTAGAAGCTGAAAAAGGTCACAAAAGCAAAGTGTCTTCCAGGATGAGCCAGTGGGTCTTTCAGGAAGAGATACTAATTGTATTCTTCTCTAGGCAAGTTCGCCTTGCTTGACTGGCAGGAAGTCCAAGCTCTCTGTGACCCGAGAAGCAGCACCATGGTAAGGTTGTCACAAGCAAAGCTGTGAGTCAGCTCTTTCTCCAAAGACTTCCTACCAAGAAATGTTTCATTTTCAAGAGAAAGAGAAAAAAATATCCCCCCTCCCTTATTCCCCCATCCTCCATGAGTAAAATAGTTTCTAAATTTCCAGGGCTTAAAATCAGAACTAATTTGAAAAAAAAAAAAAAATGTTTAGAGGCCTTTCAACTCCTAAACACACAAGAAACAGACTTAAAATTTTTTTTTTTTTAACCTCAGAGTTTTGCCCTCTGTTAATTCAAGGTGACAAGAATGGGTAGCATCTCATTCCCACTCCATCTTCCCATCCCATTTCTCACTCCAGACTCCAGAGTGAATTTCCGAGTCTCTAGCCACATTAGATTTCCTAAAACTTATAATTCACTTAAACTAACATTCTTTGGTGTTATGGGTGACTGTATACTTCTTGTAATTTTGCTATCTTCAAAGAGGACCTTGATATCTGGCTAAAGCCTTCCTGGTTACCCCAAAAGACACCTAAAATATTGGAGAGATTTAGTGTCATTGTTGACATCACATCGAGTGCCCCCAATATAATTCCTTGCTATGTTTGATTTTAATGTTCCTTACATCTGTTCCCCTTCAGTACCCCTTTAATCTTCTGTTTTCTGACCTAAACTCTGTCCTTTCTTGTATTTTTTCTGCTATTTACACTATGCATCTTTGCTCTGCTCTAACTATGATCTCTAATCCCTTGACTCCCCCTGTTGGGGTAGCATCTCATTCCCACTCCATCTTCCCATCCCATTTCTCACTCCAGACTCCAGAGTGAATTTCCGAGTCTCTAGCCACATTAGATTTCCTAAAACTTATAATTCACTTAAACTAACATTCTTTGGTGTTATGGGTGACTGTATACTTCTTGTAATTTTGCTATCTTCAAAGAGGACCTTGATATCTGGCTAAAGCCTTCCTGGTTACCCCAAAAGACACCTAAAATATTGGAGAGATTTAGTGTCATTGCTGACATCACATCTAGTGCCCCCAATATAATTCCTTGCTATGTTTGATTTTAATGTTCCTTACATCTGTTCCCCTTCAGTACCCCTTTAATCTTCTGTTTTCTGACCTAAACTCTGTCCTTTCTTGTATTTTTTCTGCTATTTACACTATGCATCTTTGCTCTGCTCTAACTATGATCTCTAATCCCTTGACTCCCCCTGTTTTTTGAGTCTGTCAGAACCTCTTCTCCTGCCTAACTTTGCCTCACTAACATTCCGGGATAGTCACTATCCTAGGACACCATGGGATCTTTTGGTTGGTGTCCTAAAAATCCCTCACCCCTTGTTATCTTGCCTCCTTCTCTCAGGGATGCTCAAAAACCATGCCACACTTTCCTTGTCCATTTCCCTTCTCATCTTCCAAAGCAGTTCTTTCAAGATTTCAGTTTTCCTTGCAAATTCCCTGGCTTCACAGCCAGCATTTCTTCCCAGAAGAAAATAGAGGGTGTTAGGCTTCTAACTTTGACCCACTGCTGGATGCTTATACTCTTGTGAAAATAACCATTTACGTTCTAAGCACTCCCAAATAGATACTTTCATCTCAAGTTTGTTACCTTCACTGATATTTGAGCTCATGAATCCAACTCCTCAATGAACATTTCCTGTTGATTGTTTTTTATTTACCTTAAAAATCAACAGAACCCACACTGAATTTAGTATATTCCTATTGTTAAACCTGTGGAGAAGGCAATGGCACCCCACACCAGTACCCTAGCCTGGAAAATCCCATGGACAGAGGAGCCTGGTGGGCTGCAGTCCATGGGGTTGCTAAGAGTTGGACACAACTGAGTGACTTCACTTTCACTGTTCACTTTCATGTATTGGAGAAGGAAATGGTAACCCACTCCAGTGTTCTTGCCTGGAGAATCCCAGGGATGGCAGAGTCTGGTGGGCTGCTTTCTAGGGGTTGCACAGAGTTGGACATGACTGACGTGACTTAGCAGCAGCAGCAGCACTCTTAAACCTGAGATGTAATACAAAGTTTCATTTTATATTCATATGATTTTGAATTAAGTCAGAGAACAATCAAATGATTTTAAAACTATCACAAAATAGAGCAAAAAGAACTTGTTGCTATTGTTCATTTGCCCAGTTGTGACAAGTGGACTTAATGATCAGTTAAATAGGCAGGGATAGCCAGAAGTCTAGGATAGTCTCTAGATATAATTTAAAGTGACTTGGTTTATGTAGTTTCTTAATAGGAGAGAGAATACAAAAGGAGGAATACATTTGAGAGTTTAAAAAATGAGGTCATTTCTGGACAAGTATAATTTGAATGAATATGATATTCAGAATGCAGGTAAGTAAATGAGTTTTGTTATTGTTCAGTAATGAAGTCATGTCAAAATCTCTGCACCCCTATGGACTGCAGCTCCCTTGTCCTCCACTATCTCAAGTTTGCTCAAACTCATGTCCATTGAGTTGGTGATGCTATCTAACCATCCCATCCTCTGTTGCCCCCTTCTCCTTTTGCCTTCAGTCTTTCCCAGTATCATGGTCTTTTCCAATGAGTCAGCTCTTCACATCAGGTGGCCAAAATTTTGGAGGTTCAACTTTAGCATCAGTTCTTCCAATGAATATTCAGGGTTGGTTTCCTACACTGACTGGTTTGATCTTGCAGTCCAGGTGACTCTCAAGAGTCTTCTCTAACACCACAGTTCAAAAGCATTAATTCTTTGACACCTAGTCTTCCTTATGGTCCAGCTCTCACATCTGTACATGACTACTGCAAAAACCATAACTTGGACTATACAGACCTTTGTCTGCAGAATGATATATCTGATTTTTGATGTGCTGTCTAGGTTTATCATAGCTTTCTTTCCAAGGAGCAAGCATCTTTTAATTTCATGGCTGCAGTCACTGTCCACAATGATTTTTATTTAAAAGAACTAAAAGTAAAAAATATATTTTGGAGTTATCAGTATAGCAGTGGTAGAAATTGTTGAGGGGGAAAGTGTTGTCCGGGAAGATTGTCAGTAAGTAAAGATCAAGAGGAAAACCCTAGGGGACATTATTGTTTTGGTAAGTTGAAAAAGGAACCTTAATATGAAACTAAGGAGAACATAATAACATACAAAGTTGGATAGTTTGAGGAAAAATAAGTGCTCAAAAGCATTGGTTGCCAAGAATAAATTAACTATGATAAGAACTGCACTGTGACTGTTGGAGAAGGAAATGGCAACCCACTCCAGTATTCTTGCCTGGAGAATCCCAGGGATGGGGGAGCCTGGTGGGCTGCCGTCTATGGGGTCACACAGAGTCGGACACGACTGAAGTGACTTAGCAGCAGCAGCAGCAGCACTGTGACAGTTGCACGCGGCAATTATTGACATTAGCAAGAATCATTTCAGGTGGAAGACAGNTTTGTTCTTTGTGTTTGATCTTTGTTAATTTTATTGTTAATATGTGTCTTGGGATCTTTCACCTTCGATTCATCCTGTTTTAGACTCTCTGGGTTTCTTGGACTTAGGTGATTATTCGTTCCCTGTTTTAGGGAAGTTTTCAACTATTATCTCCTCAAGTATTTTCTCATGGTCTTTCTTTTGGTCATCTTCTTTTGGAACTCCTATGATTCGAACGTTGGGGCGTTTGACATTGTCTCAGAGGTCTTTGAGATTGTCCTCGTTTCTTTTAATTCTTTTTTTTTTTCCTCTGTGATTCATTTATTTCTACCATTCTATCTTCTACCTCACTTATCCTATCTTCCACCTCCATTATTCTACTCTTGGTTCCCTCCAGACTGTTTTTGATCTCATTTATTGCATTATTCAGTATCTGTCTCTTATACACATCTAGATGTGTATAAGAGACAGAGATTGCTTTGGCTATTTGAGTTTTTTTTGTGTNATCTTCCACCTCCATTATTCTACTCTTGGTTCCCTCCAAACTGTTTTTGATCTCATTTATTGCATTATTCAGTATATATTGACTCTTTTATTTCTTCTAGGTCCTTGTTAAACCTTTCTTGCATCTTCTCAGTCCTTGTCTCCAGGCTATTTATCTGTAACTTCATTTTGTTTTCAAGGTTTTGTATCATTTTCACTATCATTATTTGGAATTCTTTATCAGGTAGATTCCCTATCTCCTCCTATTTTGTTCAGTGGTGGGCATTTACCCTATTCCTTTACCTGCTGGGTACTTCTCTGCCTTTCATCTTGTTTAGATTGCTGTGTTTGAGGTGGCTGTTCTGTATTCTGGCAGTTTGTGGTTCCTCTTTATTGTGAAAGTTCCTTGCTGTGGGTGTGGTTGTCAAGGTTTCCTGGTTAGGGAAGCTTGTGTAGGTGTTCTGGCGGATGGAGCTGGATTTCTTCTGTCTGGAGTGCAATGAAGTGTCCAGTAATGAGTTTTGAGATGTCAGTGGGTTTGGTGTGACTTTGGGCAGCCTGTATGTTGAAGCTCAGGGCTATGTTCCTGTGTTGCTGGAAAAATTGTGTGGTATGTCTTTCTCTGGAACTTGTTGCCCCTTGGGTGGTGCTTGGTTTCAGTGTAGGTATGAAGGTGTTTGATGAGCTCCTATCAATTAATGTTCCTTGGAGTCAGGAGTTCTCTGGTCTTCCCAGGATTTGGAAGCCTCCTGCTTCTGGTTTTCAGTCTTATTTTTACAGTAGCCTCAAGACTTCTCCATCTATTCAGCACCATTGATAAAACATATAGATTGAAGATGAAAAGTTTCTCCACAGTGAGGGACACCCAGAGAGTTTCACAGAGTTACATGGAGGCAAGAAAAGGGAGGAGGGAGATAGAGGTGACCAAGAGGAGAAGAGGGGGAATCAAAAGGGGTGAGAGCAAGCTAGCCAGTAATGATTTCCACATTGATAAAACATATAGATTGAAGATGAAAAGTTTCTCCACAGTGAGGGACACCCAGAGAGTTTCACAGAGTTACATGGAGGCAAGAAAAGGGAGGAGGGAGATAGAGGTGACCAAGAGGAGAAGAGGGGGAATCAAAAGGGGTGAGAGCAAGCTAGCCAGTAATGATTTCCCTATGTGCTCTCCACTGTCTGGACCCTTCAGAGATGTTCACAGAGTTACACAGAGAAGAGAAGAGGGAGGAAGGAGACAGAGGTGGCCCGGAGGATAAAGGGGGGGATCAAAAGGAGAGACACAGGTTCAGCCGGTAATCAGTTCCCTAAGTGTTCTCCACTGTCCGGAACACACAAAGAGATTCACAGAGTTGGGCAGAGAAGAGAAGGGGGAGGGAGAATATAGAGGCGACCTGGTGGATAAAAAGGAGAGTCCAAAGAGGGAGAGAGCAGTCATGCCAGTAATCTCGCTCCCAAGCAAAAATGGGTACTTAAGATTGGGTTCTTAAAGATACAGAATTGATAACAAATACAAAAAAGCAAAGATTAAAAATCTAGAGTAGAGGTTTGATTCTCAAAGATACAATAGTAAATGATAAAAAATAGTAACAAAAATTATAAAATATATATATGAAGTTTGCTTTAAAAATAGGGTCTTTTTTTGCAAAGTAATAGTAGATTATAAAAATGAAAATGAAAGGAGTAATAGACTTAAATGTAAAATTTTTTTAATTTAAAAAATGATAATAGTAAAACTATATCTAGGACTTTCTCTGGTATTGTTGTGGACAGTGTTGGGTTAGTTCATTTTCAGGTCGTTCCTTGATCTGGCTTATTCTTCTCCAGATCTGTGGGCCCTTTCGTATGCAGTTGGTGCTAATTACAGAGTTTTAATCTATTGCACCTGTCATGTCCAAGGTGGTTCCCTCTGTTTGTTTTGGCTTCTTCTGTTTGCTGGTCTCTTCAGTGTCTAATTTCTGCCCTGGCACAAGGGGGCGGTGGTGGACACTTTTTAAGGCACACTTGTTGAGTCGTGCAAGTGAAGGAGGAACACTGCAAACAAATATCACTGGCGTGTGCTCACAGTGTCTCGGCCACACTGGGTTTGCCCCCACTCACAGCATGTGTGTTTTCTCTGTCTATACTGTTCAGGCTCTAGGTTGCTCTGCCTGAAACTGTCTGAGGCTGGCCCTGGGTTGTATGCATTTCTCAGGTCTAAGCTGCTCAGGTTCAGGTACTCGGGTACTCCACAAAGGTGCAGACTCTGTTGGGCCTGTGTTTTGTGCCCTTCCCAGGTCTGAGCAGCTCAGGTGACCAGGTGCTTGGTGAGCATGGTCACTGTGACTTATCACTTCCCCCTTCCCTGCTGCTTGGTGTTCTGGGATACAGCTGGCACACCTTCTCAGGTGTGCTGTGTGTCTTTTCTGGGGAGCTGATCTCTGGCTGCGACCCTCCTGGTGGATGTTGACTGTCTAGAATCCAAAGAAGTTTTGGCTAGCAACAAATCCTGCTTGCAGTTTGGTAGAGGATGCCCCTCTGCGGCTGCAATAGCCACCTTCCAGCTATGGCTGCCCTCGCCTGCCTATCTCTGGCAGGGATGGGCTGGTATGCAGCCAGCTAGCTCTGCTCAGCTCTTTGTTTTGGGAGCATGCCTGGTGGTATCTTCAGTTCAGTTCAGTCGCTCTGTCGTGTCTGACTCTTTGCAACCCCATGAATTAGAGCACACCAGGCATCCCTGTCCATCACCAACTCCTGGAGTTCACTCAAACTCATGTCCATCAAGTCAGTGATGCCATCCAGCCATCTCATCTTTTGTCGACCCCTTCTTCTCCTGCCCCCAATCCCTACCAGCATCAGAGTCTTTTCAAATGAGTCAGTTCTGTGCATGAGGTGGCCAAAGTACTGGAGTTTCAGCTTTAGCATCAGTCCTTCCAAAGAACACCCAGGACTGATCTCTTGTTGAATGAACTGGTTGGATCCCCTTGCAGTCCAAGGGACTCACAAGAGTCTTCTCAAACACCACAGTTCAAAAGCATCAATTATTCACCACTCAGCTTTCTTCACAGTCCAACTCTCACATCCATACATGACTACTGGAAAAACCATAGCCTTGACTAGACGGACCTTTGTTGGAAAAGTAGTGTTTCTGCTTTTGAATATGCCATCTAGGTTGGTCATAACTTTTATTCCATGGAGAAATGTCTTTTAATTTCATGGCTGCAATCACCATCTTCAGTGATTTTGGAGCTCCCATAAAATAAAGTCTGAAACTGTTTCCTCTGTTTCCCCATCTATTTGCCATGAAGTGATGAGACAAGATGCCATGATCTTAGTTTCCTGAATGTTGAGCCTTAAGCCTACTTTTCACTCTCCTCTTTCACTTTCATCAAGAGGCTTTTGAGTTCCTCTTCACTTTCTGCCATAAAGGTGGTGTCATCCGCATATCTGAGGTTATTGATATTTCTTCTGGCAGTCTTTATTCCAGCTTGTGTTTCTTCCAGTCCAGCATTTCTCATGATGTACTCTGCATATAAGTTAAATGAGCAGGGTGACAATATACAGCCTTGTCGTACTCCTTTTCCTATTTGGAACCAGTCTGTTGTTCCATGTCCAGTTCTAAATGTTGCTTCCTTACATGCATACAGGTTTCTTAAGAGGCAGATCAGGTGGTCTGGTATTCCCATCTCTTTCAGAATTTTCCACAGTTTATTGTGATTCACACAGTCAAAGGCTTTGGCATAGTCAATAAAGCA
>SJYX01011811.1:97563-129181 GCA_006410675.1 Oreotragus oreotragus
TATGAATCCTGACCAAAGAGCTCTCCTCTCCTAGCTTTGAAAAAGATGAACATGGAGAATTTAGTAAAGGTAGAAACTTTCCTTTATTAAACTTTCCCCTTCCCAACAGAACAGAGAATGAAGTCAAATCTGCTAATCAGTATTATGACAGATATCCTGCTGTGTTCCCCCTGACAGTGTCTTGAGTTTTAGTAGTGCAGAGGAAGATCAAGAATTTCTATATACATGGGATCAGTAAGATGGGGTAGGCATGCTAAGAAGACGTGGATTTGCATAGAAAGAGAGGAGATTTGCCAAGAAAGCACACTTAACGCTTAGATTAAGTACTATTTAGTTTAGGTTTGGTAGTTACTGATGAATATTGTAAGGTAGGAGAGGTATAAAGCTTCTTGCTAGCCCTGAGACACTCTTTGTGGCTACTACTGAAGTGGTTTTACAATAATAGAGTTGAAAAGAGAATTTGATTAATCTCATCCCAGACAGTCAAATGTGCTTGCCTAGGCACTTCTTATAAGTTACAGAAATCAATAAACAATCTATCCTGAGCAAAAATTAGACTTGAAGTCTTAAGTGATCTTATGTTATTCAAAACATAGGGAAAGCAAAAATGCAGTATTATTCATACCTCATATAATTGTCCATAGCTCGTATACCAGAAATGAGATGTACAAAAATCTATTTCCCATTTGAAATCAAAGGGAGTCTCAGAGTCAAGAAACACCAAGTACACTACTTTTTTTTTGAACTTAATGTAAGGAGGATTGTGCATGTGTAAGTGAAAGCAAAGTATGGTTCTGAATGCAGACTTTTCTATTTGATTTATTCTGGGGAGCAGGCACTCTGCATTATACAGTACATTTTGCCTGATATCATAACTTTAAAGTCACTGAGCACATATAATTAAAACCTCTCTCTCTTAAAGCATAGCCAAAAACTGTGCACTAACAGTACATAAGAGGAATTCCAATCTAAAATAAGTTTATGTTATTTTCTTTTATCTAAAAGTTCTTAGGAAAATGAGAACAAGATGCTATACTAAGTGTTCAGGAATCTTGAAACAGATTTGTGCATTAAATGTTAGAACTTCAGAAATATCACTCACTGAACTTATATTCATAATTAGGTAATGGATGAATGAATTAAAAAGCTGTGAGATACACATACACAAAGCACAAACACACATACACCCATGATGGGATGCTATTCAGTCACAAGAAAGAAGGAAATCCTCTCTGGTGACAATATGGTTGGAACTCGAGGGCATTATTCTGAGTGAAATAAGACAGAGAAAGACAGATATATGTAATACCACTTACATAGAGACTCTAAAAGGTGAAACAGAGACTAGATTTGTGGTACCTGGGGAAAAGGGGAGACATAAGTCAAATAATAAACTTATAGTTATAAGAGGAATAAATTCTGGGATCCAATCTACAACACGATGATTGTAGTTAATAATACCACATTATATATTAATAATACTTGAGAGTTTCTAAGAAAGTAGACATTATATGTTCTTCCCACAAAGAAATATTGACTATTGTGTTACATGGTGGAGGTGTTAGCTAACTTTACATGGCAATTATTTTACAGTATGTAGGTGTACCAAATTAACACATTGTACATCTTAGACTTACACAATATTATAGCTCAATTATATCTTAATAGAGCTGAAATAAAAAAAAAAACAAGATTGTTTGGCAGTAGGAATGCTGAGACTTGAACTATCAATGGTGATGTACTCTGGGCATTTCCAGAAATATTTATTTATTAATAAGTGCATTTTTTCTTTTCAACAGTGGTTTAGGTAAAATCCTTTGTCATACTGTGGGATAAGGAATTAGATTTAACTTTTAATGGGCATCTCTATATCTTGTAATATGTGAATAATTGAGGAAACAAGGTAGAAAAATTCACCTGATGCTTTTAGATAAGTAGTTTCCTAGTCATTTGGCCTTGTTTTTGGTACTTTTAGTCAATTTTATGTTTTAGGAAAAGGTGAAATTATTTCCTTTAACTTCTGGACCCTGGAATTGGGTCATATTGCTTCAAGTATTTGGCTTTTTCAAGAATTACTAGTGGGGGTAAAGAAGTCTATGTTATAAGGGTGTGCTTGCAAATTGTTTTCACTGTTTCATCAAATACCATTCTAGGTTTATAAAAGACAAATAGGGCTTTTGTGTCTGAGGACCTAACAAGAGCAGAGACTGGGAACTGTTTCTGAGCTGGAAGCAAGATACAGACAGACAGACAAGAAATGGGTCTGGCATTTAGACCCCTAATCCCTTTGTCTGAGTGTAAGTCCTGCATTGATGCACAGGCTAAAAGTTCCAAGGACTGCAGACCTGGAGAGGTCCCACTTTGGGCTCCTGGGAAGTGCCCAGGACCAGAAGATGGACCTCAAACATAGCTGGGAAGTTTGCATAGGGAGCCTATGATGGATCAGCAAGAAGCATTCTGGCTGTTGCGAGCGTTGGGATCTTAACCTTCAATTATCCTTGTGGATGAAAACAAACATTTTCTGTACTTGGAAATGCTGACCACTCTTTCTCTGGAGTGGGATCCCTAAAAAGAAGTTAGTGTGACTGAGGGCCTAAATTTTAATTTCAGCTACTTTTATTTTAATGAGCGCATGTGACTATAGGCTGCCATATTCTGTATAGAACTTTCCCATCATTACAGAAAGCTTTATTGGACAGCACTCCTCTAGTCTTTTACCCAGAGAAGCCTAAGCCTAACTGAAAGTGTTCTAGTAGCTTCCTTGACACTAAACACCAAGAGAACTCCCTGGAGTCAAGATTTGTTATGCCTGTACCTCAGAAACAGACTGGAACATGTTGAATCTCCATAATATGTATATTCAACAACTGCTTAAGAAATGAAAAGCTTAATTTATAAGGTCATTGAAGAACATGCTTTCAAAAAGTTGAAGTTGACTACATGTAAGAGAAGTGAAGGAACTTTTCAGAAGTTGCTGTGGGTAAAGAATCCACCTGCAATGCAGGAGACACAGGAGGCAGTGGTTCAATCCCTGGGTCAGGAAGATCCCCTGGAGGAGGGCATGGAAATCTACTCCAGTACTCTTGCCTGGAGAATCCCATGGACAGAGGAGTCTTGTGGGCTACTGTCCATAGGGTTGCAAAGAGTTGGACATGACTGAAGTGACTCAGCACACAGGCACACATGCAAGAAGATGATTGAAAAGAAAATTTTAAAGATGGTGTCATTAGAAGAAAGCATCTGATGTTAACTTAGAAGAAGCCTAGTGGAGACAACTTTTCCTAATGGTAAAATTTTTTCAGTTTTGACCTATTCTGAAAGTTACTTTAGCCTCACTAAAACCTGGAAAGGCTAAATTCCTTTCCACTAGAGAGTCCCTTGGACTGCAAGGAGATCCAACCAGTCCATCCTAAAGGAGATCAGTCCTGGGTGTTCTTTGGAAAGACTGATGCTGAAGCTGAAACTCCAGTACTTTGGCCACCTCATGCGAAGAGTTGACTCATTGGAAAAGACCCTGATGCTGGGAGAGATTGGGGGCAGGAGGAGAAGGGGACGACAGAGGATGAGATGGCTGGATGGCATCAGCGACTTGATGGACATGAGTTTGGGTGAACTCCGGGAGTTGGTGATGGACAGGGAGGCCTGGTGTGCTGCAATTCATGGGGTCGCAGAGTCGGACACAACTGAGCGACTGCACTGAACTGAACTGAAGTGCATCATAGGCAGATCATGAAGCTTCTAGGAGACAGAAGAGAGGTCTAGGCGTAGGCAAATAAGGTAAAGCCATTTCCAGAGTAAATCAGTTAGTTAGCATTTCCAGAGGCAGAGGCAGAGGAAAATTTCATAGTTCTGTGTCTTTAGTAAAAACTAAAATTGAGCTAAAATCACAGTAGATGAAGCTCAGTACTTATGTACTGAATTTTGAGCAGTTTCGGAAACCGACATTCCCTGATGGTGGTTTAAATGCTCTAATATAAGGAAACATCTCCACTGCAGATCAGTTAGTTCTTTGATCTCATCTCTGTTAACCTACTTTTTACTGCACTTAAGCTACCCTTTCCCAAGGTCATAACCTGAGTCTTGCCATCACCAGAAACTATCCATTTCAGACACTTCACTTTCCAACCCAGCATTTCCTATATTCTATGTTCCTCCAAATTTTCTTCTATGGGTATGCTAACATCTGAAAATTATTCCTTTAATTTCATAGAATTTAAATTATACTATGTAATACTGTTTTTATATTATTTTTATTTTTATTTTTCATTTTACAATATATCATCACTAATTGTTCTATATCAGGCTCTTCTCCTAGAGCCAGACATCCTGGAGTGTGAAGTCACGTGGGTCTTAGGCAACATTACTATGAACAAAACTAGTGGAGGTCATGGAATTCCAGCTGAGCTACTTCAAATTCTAAAATATGACGCTGTTAAAGTGCTGAATTCAATATGCAAGCAAATTTGGAAAACTCAGCAGTGGCCACAGGACTGGAAAAAAGTTAGTTTTCATTTCAATCCCAAAGATAGGCAATGCCAAAGAATGCTCAAACTACGGCACAGTTGTGCTCATTTTACATGCTAGCAAGGAAATGTTCAAAATCCTTCAAGCTAGGCTTCAGCAGTACATGAACTGAGAACTTCCAAGTTGGATTTAGAAAAAGGCAAAGGAACCAGAGATCAAATTACCAATGCCCCTTGGATCATAGAGCAAGCAAGGGATTTCCAGAAAAGCATCTACTTCATTGACCACTCTAAAGCTTTTTACTGTGTGGATCACAACAAACTGGAAAATTCTTCAAGAGATGGGAATACCAGACTACTGCTTCCTGAGAAACCTGTATGCAGGTCAAGAAGCAACATTTAGAACCAACATGTAACAATGGACTGGTTCAAAATTGGGAAAGGAGTATGGCAAGGCTGTATATTGTTACCCTGCTCATTTAACTTCTAGTCAGAGTACATCACACGAAATGTCATGCTGGATGAATCACAAGCTGGAATCAAGATTGCTGGGAGAAATATCAATAACTTCAGATATGCAGATTATACCACCCACATGGCAGAAAGCAAAGAGAAACTAGAGATCCTCTTGATGGAGATGAAAGAAGAGATTGAAAAAGCTGACTTAAAATTCAACATTCAAAAAAACTAAGATCATGGCATCTTTTCCCATCATTCGTGGCAAATAGATAGGTAAAAATGGAAACAGTGGCAGATTTAATTTTTCTGGGCTCCAAAATCACTGCAGATGGTGATTGCAGCCACAAAATTAAAAGATGCTTGCTCTTTAGTAGAAAAGCTATGACAAATCTAAACAGTATATTGAAAAGCAGAGACATCACTTTGCTGTAAAAGGTCCAGATAGTCAAAGCTATGGTTTTTCCAGTAGTCACATATGAATGTGAGAGTTGGACTATAAAGACAGCTGAGCACTGAGCAATTGATGTTTTCAAACTCTGGTGCTGGAGGAGACTCTTAGAGAGTTATTTGGACACCAAGGAGATCAAATCAGTCAATCCTAAAGTAAATCAAGCCTGAATATTCATTGGAAGGCTTGATGCTGAAGGTGAACCTCAACTATTTAGGCCACCTGATGCAAACAGCCAACTCATTGGAAAAGACCCTGATGCTGGGAAAAATTGAGGGCAGGAGAAGAAAGGGGCAACAGAGTATGAGATGGTTGGATGGCATCACCAAATCGATGGACATGAATTTGAACAAACTCTGGGAGATAGTAAAGGACAGGGAAACCTGGTGTGCTGTAATCCACTGGGTTGCAAAGAGTCAACATGACTTAGCAACTAAACAGTGAGCACCAACAAAGTTCTTCTAACTTTTGAAATGTATTACTAGTTCCTTAATTTTAAGGCATGACCACATTTCTTTGATGTGGCATACCTTTAACCACTTGCTGCAAATTATTAAGTGCTATATATTCATTGTCAGCCAATTTTCATTGAGATTTCTTCTTTGAATCATGTTATTTAAAGGTATATTGATTAGATGCTTGAAATCCAAAGATTATTGGTTTCTTTAGTGAGAAATGACATTTAGAGACCATAACATGGGCTCCAGTGGTGCTTATTTCTTTTTGGTTTGGGCCTCTTCTGGGCCTCTTCAATGAATAGAACTAGGAAATATGTACTAACTTTTAAAATATATGATACAAACGGAAAATTTAGAAAAACAAACAAATAGTATGTTGATTAATTTACTAACACTCGGAATATAGGGATTTATAGTTATCTTTTCATTGTTGATTTCTAGCTTTCGATGTTATAATAGGGAACAAGCGACATAGTCTCAATATTTTTGAGTTTGCTGTGATGTACTTTACTGTCACTTTTGGTAATTATCTCTGTGTTGTTGAAAGAATTTGTATTCTGAAGTGCACAGTGCTCTGTCGATTAGATAAAATTTACTAATCATGTTCAAATCTTCTATATCCTCCTAATCTTTAAAAAAAAATACCTGTTTGTCCTATTAGTTGTTGAGAAAAAACACTTAATCTTGCATAATGATTGGACATTTTATGTAATTCTTCAGTTCTGTCAATATTTCAAAAATTTTTTATCTGTTTTGGGTTATTATTAACCTTAAAGAAGTTTAAATTGTTTTATCTTCCTGGTAAATTTACCTTTCCATCATTTTAAAATGTCCTCAGTTTGCAGCATTGCTTCTTGCCTTAAAGTATGCTATTGTTTATTATTTAATGTAGCTTTCCGTCATATGCGCTTGAATATTTTTTAAGTGCCAGGCTGATGTTATTTTGTCACAGTTTATAGAAATAATTTGAGAAAAGAGTGATATTCTTCTTTCAGGGGATTTAGTTTGCATCACAGCCTACTAGGGGCAAAGTAATTATAGATTTTAGATAATTTAGGTAATACAGGTCAACGCCTATAGATTTTAGATTTGAGTTAATTCAGTATTTGAACAAGAACCTCTTGAATGCTGAAACACTGTTACTTCCACTTTGTAGCCTTTTCCTGTTGAGCACAGAGGGAGGAAGAGTCAGTAGTGCACTCCTCATTGGTAGTCCCAGGACTCTGATTTTGTTTTCTTGTCTTCTTTCAGCTTCCTCTCCTGGGAACAGGAGAAGCTGCAAAGAGGAAATTTCCTCAAATGCTGTGCTCAACTCTTTGGCTTACATTCTTCTGTATCTTGGTTGCATGATTAGTTAGAACTTTGTTGTATTTATAATGACTCAAGCAGATAAATGTGTGTATCTGTGTGAGTATATCCCAGCTTTTCTAGTTGTTTTTAGTGGAAGGGTTTGTCAGTACTCTTTAACCCATTCAATCTGGTTTCCATGTCTACAATTAGCTACCATCATGTTGGCTACCATGTTTCCATATTTGATTAATATTTTCTTGAATCTCATCTTACTTGAATCCTCAACAGCATTCAACACCTCTGGCCATTCTTTCCTTCTTGAAACTTTCTTCTCTCTTGAGTTCTGTAACCCCACACTTCTTTTTTCCCTTATCTCTCAGACATCTCCATCTTAGTTTTCACTGATAGCTTTTCCATTTTTACTTTATCTCTAAATGTTGGATTTTGCATAGCTTTCCTTTATTTTCCCACATTCTCAACTAAAGTGGTTTTAAATAAAGTTAAAAAATCTGAAGTATTGGTAAGTAATCAGCTTCTTTCTCACCCCTCATCAAATCTTTCACTATCCCCTAGATTTTCAACCTCTAAAATATTTATTCTCCCCATTCCTATTGGCACCACCCAACTCAAAGCTATATTGATTTCTCATTTGAACTAAGGACGAACATTTCTAACTGACCTCTTTGTTTTTCCTCTTTTCTTCCACTTCAATCCATTCTCCATGTAACAGTCAGTTTTCTTTTTAAAATATGTGAATTGGATCTTGTGTTTTATGTGTGAAACATGTATAATATCATATGTGAAATGAATCATCAGTCCAGGTTCGATACATGATACAGGATGCTCGGGGCTGGTGCACTGGGATGACCCAGAGGGATGATATGGGGAGGGAGGTGGGAGGAGGGTTCATAATCGGGAACATGTGTACACCCATGGTGGATTCATGTTGATGTATGGCAAAACCAATACAATATTGTAAAATAATTAGCCTCCAATTAAAATAAATAAATTTATATTAAAAAATAAAGTTTCTTGGCTTCTTATCACAGGGAAAATAAAGGTCCTTTTTTGATGTCTGTGTCTACAAGAGATTGTGTTCAGCTGCTGAAACAGATAGTCAACTATGGTAATTAAACAAATCAAAGATTTATTCTTTCATGTAGAAGAACTCTGAATACATTCATCTGGTAATGGCTTGGTGGCTCCAGAAAGTCATGAGGGATCCTGGGCCACTCAACTGTGTTAGTCTGCCATTCTTCGCCCTGGCCTCCATCCTCAGTGTGGCCCATGGTCATAACATAAGAGAACCTGCAGCCATTACATGTATTTTTCAAATGGGAAGAAAGAAAAAGAAAAGAGGGGATAAAGAACAGGAGTTGAAGAAAGCTTTCTGGGTGTTCTTAGCTAAGTTCTGCTAAGTCTCCTTGGGCAGAATCTAATCACATGTCCATATGGGTAGTCAAAGGAGCTAAGAAAGATGATATTTTATTCAAGAATATTTTTCAAATGGGAAGAAAGAAAAAGAAAAGAGGGGATAAAGAACAGGAGTTGAAGAAAGCTTTCTGGGTGTTCTTAGCTAAGTTCTGCTAAGTCTCCTTGGGCAGAATCTAATCACATGTCCATATGGGTAGTCAAAGGAGCTAAGAAAGATGATATTTTATTCAAGAACATTTTCAACCTCAAAAAAAAAAAAAAAATCTAGCTTGTCCTGTAAGGGAAGAGACTACTATCAGTCTCTACCACAAAGTCCTAAGTGATCTGAACTTTGGCTTCTTCTCCAACCATGTGATACAACCTCTTCCTCTGATAATCACATCTTGGCTGCACAATGTTTGTACAGTGTTTGGTGACTGATCTGTCTAAATTAAGGTTATCCTGTTAATCGTTTTCCAAGAAATCATTGTTCCTTATAGTCTCTGTTAAAAGCCTTTGCTTTCAATGATTTGGCTGAACTGCTCACCATGGTATTAATTTATTCATTTCAAATCCTTGTACTTATAAATTACCAAGTTAGATAACTATTCTAAGTGTGATTCAAATAGCTTTATGGGACAATTGAATATCAAATGATAATCTCAGTTAAATTTCTAGTACCTACAATTGAAAGAACAGCAGTATAACTATGTGTTATACATGTAAGCACCAAGTATTTGCTTTCTTTTTTTTTTTCAAGTATTTGCTTTCTAGAAGTTTTTTGTTTTTCTTTTTTCCTTTTCCCCAAAGAAGACATATAGATGTCCAACAGACACATGAAAAGGTGCTCAACATTGATAATTATTAGATAAAAATCAAAGTTTCAATGAGGTATCATCTCAGACTGGTCACAATGGTCATTATCAAAAAGCCCACAAATTATACATGCTGAAAATGTGTAGAGAAAGTGACCCCCCCACACACACACACACACTGTTGGTGGGAATGGAAATTGATGCAGTCACTGTACAGAACAGTAGGGAGATTTTTTAAAAAAACTAAAGATAGATGTACCATATGATTCAGTGATCCCACTCCGATGGATATATATCCAGAGGAAACTCTAATTTGAAAAGATGCAGGCACCCCAGTGTTTATAGAAGCACTATTTACAATAGCCAAGACATGGAAGCCACCTGAGTGTCCATGGCATATGAGTGGATAAAGAAGATGTGGTATATATACACAATGGGATATTACTGAGTCATAAAAATGAATGAAATAATGCCAATTGCAACAACATGGATGAACCTAGAAATTATTATACTAAGTGAAGTAAATCAGGCAAAGACAAATGTCATATGATATTGCTTATGTGAGGAATCTAAAAAACTATATAAATGAATTTATTTGCAAAACAGAAATAAACTCACATAGAAAACAAACTTATGGTTACCAAAGGAAAAAGTGGAGGGTAAATTAGGAGCTTAGTTTTAAAATATAAACACTACTATGTATAAAATAGATAACGAACAAAGACCTACTATATAGCAGAGGGAACTACATTCTGTATTTTGTGATAGTTTATGATAGAAAAGAATCTAGAAAAGAATGTATATACATATATGTATATGTATAACTGAATCACTTTGCTATATACATGAAACTAACATGACGTTGTAAATCAACTATATTGCAATAAACATTTCAATAAATTAAAAAAAATAGTTTCAATGTTCAATATTGAAGAGGTCACTGGGCTAATGTTTACTATCTGTTATCGACCTTATTCTTAGGCCTCTAGTTAAGCTAGTCACTGGGTCTGTCAACTAGTAAAAAATACAGAATTTAATTTGCAGTTAAATATAATCACTTAAGCCAAAGTGTCAGAGGCTTATCCTTATTAAAGAATTCAAAATATAGAAAGTAGGCCTTTTATTGTATTGCAACATAAAACGTTTAAAATTTGAAATATTGAATGGAAGCTAGACATGACTAGAACTTTTGTTTATATGGCTTTAAGTTTTAGATATATTCTTAAACTTACTATTTCATTTCATTTTCAGTACCTTTGACTGATATTATTGCTATTTGAAATTCGGAATGATCATCCAACCTGTTCAGGATCATCTGTGTAGTGGCAGAGTTAAATTAGAACAGAGGGCTGAACACTCAGTCTGACATTAAAAATAGCAACAACAAAAATCTTAGATATGATCAGAGAAAACAAAATCCAAATTAGTGTTCGTGTCCTTTCTTGTGGATCTTCTCATTCCTACAATTTTGCAATCTAAACCCAAACCCAAAGTAGGGGGAAGAAGCCCAGAAAGCATGTACATATATCAAGAATTCCAGTACTTACCTGGTCCCTTAGAATTGTGTACTTCCCAGAGTGTGAAGGGAACTGCATACTTCATATCTCCAGTCAGTAGGCTCTGTATCTTTGGGGAAAGTATAAGTATGGATTTGGCACAATCACTTCTGTGTGCTCTGAGTATTGCGGTGGCTCCCATGCCGTTTGCATTTTGTCAAAGTGCTTGCCATCAGTGGCCTCTCTCCTTTGCAGAGAGGGAGGGAACAGTGAGGATGGGGGAGCCAATTATGGCAGCTTCTCACTGCAGTGTGCAGAATGGCTGGGTTGTCATTCATTACTGCTTAATGTTTAGCCACAATATGCAAACTACCGAGGCTGGAAGGAATCTCAGCTGAGAAGGGAACGCCTGACAGAGGCAATAAAGCACCTTCTTCAGGTGGTGCCACTGCAGGGTCGTTGAATTTGCATGCTGCTCCAGTGGTGCCTGGAAGTCAGGTTATTCATTATTATCCAAATCACCCCCTTGTTACCTCCAAGCTCTCATTATGGCTTCAAATACAGGTATGTTCAACTCTCGTCCCACTACCTCTATATGTTATGCCACCACTTTGTTATATAACTACTAAGAGCAGAAACCCATCAGAGGGACTTTAAACAAAATGAAACCTCTGCTGAGGAGTGCTTTCTCTTTATTTGGCTTAAATGGGATGGCGATAATGTAAAAAACCTTCACACTAAAGTCCAATATTCATACTCATCAAAGTGGACTTAGATTCTGAGATTATCTTCTGTCCTTTTGTCACAATGCATTTGCTTTGTAAAGGGCAGCATCAGTGGGGAATGCTGTTAACCATGCTCAAAATCAGGTCCTGCTGCAAACACAAAGTTAGGAGCATCTCGGAAGCAAGAGGTTAACCTGATCATTGTTGTTTATTGAGGCCCATATAGTGCCTTTCACAAGCCTCTGCAGCTTTATGGAATTCAGACTGACCCCATAACTCTGCCTGCTAGTGAAACATGGCTGCCCTTGCTGCAGAACTCATCTCTTTTGTAAAATCACTGGCAATTCAAAAGTAAATGATTTGCTTTAGAATCGTGGGTTGTCTCCTTGCCCTCATAACCTCTTTTCCTCCCCCTGGCATCTGATAGTCTCCACCTTGTTGGCCTGGCCTATTCCCGACTCTAGTGGATGCGCCAAGGAATCCACACTCCCTGCACATTTTGGGGAAGCTGATGTCTTTTACTTGGTAATTGATACATCTATATAATCTGTATTTGTATCCATAAAAATTCATTCTTGACTATGTGGATACTGACTTTTATACTAAACCAAAGCAGCTATGATCATGTGGCCATAGCATTTAGTACAGTGCTTAGTAGCTTCATAAATATTGCTATTAGTATTTAAGTAGCTTTAATTTAAATAATACAGTACACCTGGTTGCTGACAAAATTTCTACAATAAAGGCTGTTACCATGGGAAACTGTGCTTCTATATACCTCTTCATTATATTGTCCCAAGGTAGGCTTTCCAGACTGGATATCTCTCCCAGGCTTCACTTTCTCATTCTCTGTGTAGCATGTATGTGTGTATAAAAATACATTCTATAAAAGAAAATTTCAGTTCAGTAAATATCTGTATAGTTTACTCTGGGTTCTGTTGCTATGTCAGCTCAGCCTGGACTCCTCACCTCTGAGGCAGCAAAGTGATGAACAGTATGCAATAGGCAAGTAGGATTATCTCAACAGAGTCACTGTTTATGACTATTTGAATTTTATATATATATATATATTTAATATAAATTTATTTATCTTAATTGGAGGTTAATTACTTTACAATATTGTATTGGTTTTGCCATACATCAACATGAATCCACCACAGGTATACACATGTTCCCCATCCTGAATCCCCCTCCCTCCTCCCTCTCTGTACCATCCCTCTGGGTCGTCTCGGTGCACCAGCCACAAGCATCGAGTATCATGCATCCAACTTGGACTGGAGATTCGTTTCATATATGATATTATACATATTTCAATGCCATTCTCCCAAATCATCCCACCCTCTCCCTCTCCCACAGAGTTCAAAAGACTGCTCTATACACCTGTGTCTCTTTTGCTGTCTCGCATACAGGGATATCATTACCATCTTTCTAAATTCCATATATATCCGTTAGTAAACTGTATTGGTGTTTTTAAATTTTTTCTTATCCATCCAATATTTGCCTCCTGAACACTCAAAAACTAATTCCTCTGCTCCTGTATACACTGAAACATAGAGACAGAATGTTTTAACAGGGATATTATTTTTTCACTGATTCTAAAACATCCACCTTGAGATTAGAAGCAGGCAAGGGTTTTCAAATGTCTTAGCTTTGCCCATGGAAAGAGTGAAAGTAGAAATGTTATCTCCTGAGCTCCATGGCCCACTTATCTGGCATAAGAACCTTCACAACAATTCTTTCAAAGCAGACATTATTCACTTATTGCAGCTGAGCCATATGAAAAGAAAAATGATCACGCAATGTTTCTAAATTGACAAAGGGAGTTGCAGAATGTGGCTTTAGCCCTAGAATTAACCAACAAGGCAAGGTTCTAGTCATGATACCATGTTTCCTGGTGCGTGTTGGGCTTCAAAATACTCACACTGCAATTGCTCAAACATCTTTGTAAGTGCCTCTCTGGGAATATCCTTAACAGCTACTTCCCCAGTTACAAAAAAACATCACTATCATTGCAATATTGTCACATCTGGTTTTTGACCTAGAAACACATTACTCACCTTAATTGTCAGACTTAGTTCCAAATACCTTTTGCCTGTTTTCAGAAATTAAAGTCACCACGAAAGCATGGGAATTTTGCTCCACGGAAGGTGTTAAGTTTCTAATAAACAACTCCAAAGAGGGAACACAATAGATGCTTCAAAAAAAAAGGCAGTATCTGTGGCATCAATAGATGATTCATCTGTGAGGCTTGAAACATCCTCTTTTATTCTGCATTGTTTTTATTCTTGGTCATTGATTCAACCTATATTGTTTTTTCCAACTTCTTCTTCTTCTTTTTTTTTTTTTTTCCAGAAAGAGGGCTCTGGTACATAAAAAAGTCAAATGGGAGACTGGAGTCTGTCTGTGAGTGTATGGGGGAAAAATAGAGAGATTTAAAATAAAAAAGATAGCCTCCTTTCTTCCTTCCTTTTCCTCACACCTTACTATAGCTAAAAGATTTCTGAATTTTAAGGTGGGCGTGGGATTGTGTTGTCTCAGGGGCTGGAGCCAGTTTATTGATTATAATGCCTAGTGTTAGCTCTGTTTGGCAAATTAGAGAGGGGCTGCTCAAACAATAGAATGTAGAGTCTCTGTGTGAGTGTATGGGGGAAAAATAGAGAGATTTAAAATAAAAAAGATAGCCTCCTTTCTTCCTTCCTTTTCCTCACACCTTACTATAGCTAAAAGATTTCTGAATTTTAAGGTGGGCGTGGGATTGTGTTGTCTCAGGGGCTGGAGCCAGTTTATTGATTATAATGCCTAGTGTTAGCTCTGTTTGGCAAATTAGAGAGGGGCTGCTCAAACAATAGAATGTGGAAGTGAGGAGCATGACAGTGGTCTGGAGAAGCATTTTATAAAGTCCAGAAAAGCTCTTCTCAGTGGTAACAAATGACACCAGGACTAAGTCAACTCTCCTTGGAATCCTCAAGACTTGTGAAAGACACAGGGCTGCCAAAGGTCAGCTGGAACAGGGACTCAGATGATGACCTTTAGGATACCAGAGATGTAGTGTGGATTAGACAGGAGAACTTGAAGACGACCAAGTTTTGTAGAAAAATAAAGAAATTCTATAATGCTGGCTTAAAAGTGTTTAAAAATTAGCATTTTGTGCTCACACATGTTACAATTAGACAGAGTCCACTAATCTTTGCATATAGGAGATAATGTATGTAAGAGCTCTCAGTACACTGTTTGACATCTAGTAAGCATTTAATATCTGGCAACTTTTATTGAAATGTGTGATCTTTGCAGAATCATGGTAAACCAGAGAGATGCCAGAAGTCTAAATGGGCAAATGCTATTTTGATTCCCAAACAAAAAAAGATGAATTTCATAAATCCTGACAAGGCTGGCACTGTTCCCTAGCAAGATGCCGCAATGTGTAGACATTTAGAAAAGCTAGTAATGACAACTAAGGGCTCAGTCTCTCTTGGGTTCACAAAGAACAAGCCCATCCAGACCAGCCATATTTATTTCTTCAGAAGTATTATTAGATGACAATATTAGGGAATCTAGGTAGACCTAGTAGACTTGGCTTCCAGTAGGGCAGGTGTTATGAACTCAATGTCTGTGTCCAAGCAAAATTCATTTGTTAAATTCTAATGCCCAGGGTGATGGTGTTTAGAAGTGGTGCCATTGGGAAATGGTTGCTGGCTTGCTTGCTGAAATGCTTCAGTCATGTGTGACTTTTTGCAACCCTCTGAACTGTACTCTGCCAGGCTCCTTTGTCCATGGGGATTCTCCAAGCAAGAAAACTGGAATGAGTTACCTTGACCTCCTCCAAGGGATCTTCCCAACCCAGGGGTCAAATCCGTATCTCTTACATGTACTTGCACTTACAGGTGGGGTCTTTACCACTAGTGCCACTTGGGAAGTCCAGGAGGTGGTTAATTTTATCCTAATCAACATTTTTTTTTTAATCAATGATGTAAAGAAAACTAACTTAATGCTCTATTGTCAAGATATTGTTAATCCATGTGGCTTATGTGCTCTACTTGGCTCCTTTTCTTTCTCCTCTGTTTTTCCTCTTTACATTCTGGGGAGCATAGCAAATGTAATTGTGACAGAGTCTGCATCCAAAAAAGATGATGTGCTATCCAAGTATTGGTCCTGCTGTACACATAAGCGATGATTTTCACATATAGGAAACACCCTGTGGGTGTTTTGAGCCCCAAAATAATGCTGTAGAGAAATGAAGCACCAGATACTTTATAATTTCAAAAATTATGACATATTGACAAAACTTGACTAACATACATGAGAATCTACAGAAGGCATTTAGCCCCACTTTAAACTGATATCTCCTTCATCTGCTTGTTTAATATATATTTACCACTGAATTCTATATTAGAGAATGCAGTCAGAAGATCTCTTGTAACATGTTTTCTTCTACTCCTCTGATCCATTCAAACTAGCTACCTATTGGTAAAATGAGTTTACGAGTTATCTGGAGGTACCATCCTGAGAAAGCAGTTTATCAATCATCTGCTGTTACTACCTATGACTCTGCTTCTCCTTAATTGGCATCTTGAAGTCATTCTATTATTCACATAAACAATATCCCCCATAAGTATTTTTGCTATGTACCTTCCCAGTGATGTTTTAGGACCCTCGCAGATTAAGATCTTGAGAAACTGCAGGCTGATAATCCAGCTCTGTGTGTCAATGAGAGTCCTTCACTACCATGTGACCGTCTAATCTGTCATTTGAAGTGGACACTTTTGAGATTGTAAGGAGGAGCTACCAGTAGAATTGCGGGGATGCTGGGACAGCAGTCGTCCCATGGGATTGCCCCAGGCCAACCAGGACATAACTCATCCTATTCATAATGACAACAGTCAAGTGTGCACGCCTGGCCTTCTTTTAGTTGAATTCCAGTTTCAAATAAACCTAGGGTATTTCTTTTCTATGAGGTTCTACACTTAGTTCTGAAAAACATACACTTTTGCCCAGTTCTTGGGAGAAGTACATTTACTCTGAAGGCAGCTACCTCTTTTCACTCTGTCCCAAGGCTGTGACTTTACATGATTTTCTTATCTTGTTTTTCTTAGGAGAGAATCAGGTACCAGTGCCTGGGTGCCTTGATTTCATGGGACACAAGTCGAGCCTACAGGTGACTCTTTTATAGGCCTTCCGTTTGACTTGAGGTGAGCCTTTTTGTGTCAGCTGGGGGTGTGTGTTCAGCTAAAGCATGGAAAACTAGTTCTTGGCTATTCCTGCTGCCAATTCTGTACAGAATACCCATAATTTTACCTGGCCATGCAGGTGTACTTGACACCTATCATTTCACTCTTGGCCTTAGGAGCTGCGGTTGAAGAAAATGTCCTACTTTAACATCCTGCTATGCTTTTTGTAAAGTGTGATCAACCTAAAACAAAGTCTTCTAAGAAGACTTAGAAGTTAGATCTTGAAATTTTCTTTTACAAATGTCTTTGATGACTTTTTTTTTTGCTATATCAAACCCTATTCTTTTGGCAGACACTGCTAATTACTTATCTAATATCTACTCTCCCCTTTGATAACAAAACTTACTTTATTTGAGAGTGGTAGGAAACCTGCTTAAAAAAATTATCTTCTTCCGACTTCCTTGAAATTGGAGATTAATATGAAGCATTGGTCTGTTCAGTGAAATGTAAGTGGCAGTTGCTAGATAAGATTTCTGGGAAATCCTTTAAACAGGATAGGGTTATTCACACAACTTTTTGCTCTTTTTTCTTCTCTTGGTCTGGATTTCATTCATGATGCTTGGAAGTGCTGCTGCCATCTTGCAACCTTAAAGATGAGACCCCTCAGTAAGAGTGGTGCAACCCGAAGATAGAAGGGTCCAGAGGCCATTGAGCCTCTCTCCAGACTTAGATTGCCTACACCTGAACTTGTTCCATACAGCAATTACTTCCTTTCTTTGTGCATGCTGCTCTCTGAGGGATTTTCTGATACCCACGGCTGAATATGGAGAAGGCAATTGCAACCCACTCCAGTATTCTTGCCTGGAAAATCACATGGATGGAGGAGCCTGGTAGGCTGCGGTCCATGGGGTCGCTAGGATTCGGACATACCTGAGCGACTTCACTTTCACTTTTCACTTTCATGCATTAGAGAAGGAAATGGCAACCCACTCCAGTGTTCTTGCCTGGAGAATCCCAGGGATGGGGGAGCCTGGTGGGCTAACGTCTATGAGGTCGCACAGAGTCAGACATGACTGAAGTGACTTAGCAGCAGCAGCAGTGGAATATATCTCTGACTGATAAAGTTTTCTGAACATCCTGGAATAAGTAGGGAGTAAAAACAAATATGTGGGCTTTCCATGTGGTTCAGTAGTAAAGGATCTGCCTGTTAATGCAGGAGACACAAAAGATGCAGGTTTGATCCCTCAGTCAGGAAGATTCCCTGGAGAAGGAAATGGCAACCGACAGCAATATTCTTGCCTGAACAATCCCAGGGACAGAGGAGTTTGGCAGATTACAGTCCATGGAGCCTCAAAGAATTGGATGTGACTGAGCAAGTGGGCATGTACATATGCGCATGCACCCACACTGTTCTGAGAGCAATAGGATGTTCTCTTATTGTTTTCTTCAGCTCTTCTAAGACTTACATGGGTGAGGAGGAGAAACAATAAAGAGAAAAGAAAAAGAAAATGCTGTTTCATCAAGATCTCCCTGATATGTTGAGATGATGGGACTTCTTATTTTGTAGCCTAAATAATCAAATGTCATGTAAAGTACCTCCTTTTCTTGGAGCTGTGGTTAAGAGCAGGTACCAATAAGAGATGGACACATCAGACTGAGCAGTCACTCAGTGCATTCCATGAAGCACCTCCCATGTGCCAAAGATAGCTGGCATGGGGAAGAAGCAGGCAAAGTAAGGTGCTGGGGTGGCCTCCTAGGTTTGTCAGCAGTTTGGATGCCCTCAGCATGCATCACTGGCTTTCAGAATCAATGAATTTATGGGAAGGGGTATTTGCAAAACCTATGTAATGTCCTGGCAAGAAATATAAAATGTGCATGAAATGTGAAGTGATAGATATGACAATTAATTTGTAGTGGTAGAGTCTGTCAAACTGGGGAGCTCAGGCTGGCTTAGAGGATCAAGTCAACATTTAAAACTTCTCTGCTCCCCTTCAAAAAGGTCTTCCAAAGACAGATGCAAATTTGATTTATTGAGGATGGCAATAAAAAGAGACACCAGTAGGGTAAACTGAAGCTAAAGGATACAGGAAGTATCTTTTAGCTGAGGGAACTATTTCATGAACCCTCAAGAAACCACTCAAGAACACCAAGATTTAATTGGGAAAGAAGTGGTGGATGCAAAGCCAAATGAGGTGCTTTAGTTATCATGATTATGTTCTACGTTTTGTCCCCAACCTGAAATGGCCTAGGAATTGCTTGTTTCTGTGAATATTTTTGTACTTATATTGATGTGGGAGGTAAAATACATTCATTTCAGGCTCCGTGTTTTTCATCATCTTTAACCACACATAGCACAGAGATCATGATCAAGAAATGCTAAATTAATGAAGGGAATTTCAGGCAATCCTGGTAATAAGAAGCATGATGATAATAACAAGCTATGATAATAATAATAGCCCTAATTTTTGAGTGGTGATTGTGTATAAGATATTATCCATGAATGATCCCCATAGATGAGAAAGCAGAATGGTAGAAGGAAACTATAAGAACTGGTAAAGCCATCCAGTTAAAGTGGTAAAGCCTGGAATCAAAGCAAAGCTGATCTTGCTTGGAGCAAAGTTTCTGACATCTTTGCTGTACTGCCTGAGTTGAGTTTCAGTTCAGCTCAGTTCAGTTCAGTTGCTCGGTCATGTCCGACTCTTTGCAACCCCATGAACTGCAGCATGCCAGGCCTCCCTGTCCATTGCCAACTCCTGGAGTTTACTCAATCATGTTGATGTATGGCAAAACCAATACAATAATGTAAAGTAATTAGCCTCCAATTAAAATAAATTTAAAAAATCATGTCCATTGAGTCAGTGATGCCATCCAACCATCTTATCCTCTGTTGTTCCCTTCTCCTTCTTTCAATCTTTCCCAGCATCAGGAAAGTTGAGCTTAGGAGCTTTTATAAAATTAATTCTAGTATTTCCATGGAATAGCTGATATTTCTGAAAGAACCGAATGAAAGGTTCCTTTGAGAAAGCTATGCAGCTGACTCCATCCACACCATCACAGAATAGCTGCTTTCCCAGTTTTCTCAGCAAGCAGACCTGCAGAGGCTTTCTACTAGGCTGTGTACCTTGAGGTGGGGGACTATGAAGAGGAATGATGCTGCCACATGTGCAATTCGCTGTTCTTCTACCTGGGGATAAGATGAGAAGAGTAATAAAGAGTGGTTGCCTTGGGTATTGCAGAGGACAGAAGAGGATTCTAAAAGAGGATTCCGGAAGTCAACTTCACCCCCTTCCTCATTGCCCACCCCATCACATATCTTCTACAAACCTCCTTGAATTCCAGTGGAAGCTGACCTTTTTGACTTCAGGCTATAGCTGACCTGTAGGAATATAAACACCATGTGGTTCCCCTGGGAATGAAGCTTGTACTGCAGCTTCATTGTAATTTATTAATTGCAATTGTTTCAAGATGAAAAGGTATATAACCAAGCTTGCTATTTGGGCACATACACATGTTATACATCAGTTCAGTTCAGTTCAGTCGCTCAGTCGTGTCTGACTCTTTGCGACCCCATGAATTGCAGCACGCCAGGCCTCCTTGTCCATCACCAACATAAAAGGCTTCAAAATATCAAAAGAGCTATTTCCTACAGGGGGAAATAAAGCATGCAATATAGCTTAGATATCAAAGCTGAGACCATAAGNCTCAGTCGTGTCTGACTCTTTGCGACCCCATGAATTGCAGCACGCCAGGCCTCCTTGTCCATCACCAACATAAAAGGCTTCAAAATATCAAAAGAGCTATTTCCTACAGGGGGAAATAAAGCATGCAATATAGCTTAGATATCAAAGCTGAGACCATAAGACCCTACCACAGCCACCAAGCTATGGCCCCATTTGTGTCTTCAGATTCTTCTGTTTTTCTAGTGGTGAGATAGCTGTCTTGTGCTGGTCAAGTGGTGTGCATGACTGATTCAACACTATTAAAAATGTCTATAGAACTGGAGCAGGTGTCAGTGATTGCTGTCAGCACCATCATTGGCAATATCCATCAGGAAAGACTTTACTTTCTTGAAAGGGGCCCTAGGGCTGCCCAGAGACTGGCCTGCCTGCACCCCTGTCTTCCAGGATGTTCTAATGCAGATACACCAGGGAAAATATGCTGATCACTCATTGGAAAGTAGAATGAAATATCAAAATGAACATTAAAATGGCTATACAAAATGTTTCATTTTAAGTTGAGAAGGGGAAAGGATGAACATAGAATTCATCCATGAACACATTCTTTTGGTTTCAAATGTTAGTGATTTGTGCGCTGGTTGCCAGCTCCTAACTGGGACCTGGAGAAGGCAACAGAAGTAAGACCTTTGCTTGGGAGTGTTGAGTGCAGGAGAAACAGAATTTCCTCGGTGATGCATGTAAAGGGAAACAAGAATGGCTTAGGGAGTTAGTTGATCAATGACATTCTTATGGGAAAGTTTGGGTTTCAGTAATAATTTATGAAAAGAGGTGGGTCGAGAGGAGGCAAGAAGTGAAGAACATTGTAGAACCAGGACAGAATCTCTGCTGAGGTTGCTTCTGCTGCCATGGGAGTTTATGAAAGCTGATTAGATGCTCTGTTTCTAGTATTCAAAAAACATAGAGAAAAACCTCCCAAGTGACCAAGAAAAATCATAGTATGTGGATGCCCTGCATTTCTAGAGAAGAGACTCCTGAAACATTTGGACCTCTTCTTTTTTGAGAATTCCATTGAATGAGGAAAATTTCAGAGGAGGGAGGAACGGGATCCCAAATGTGTCTCCCGGGGTCCCCAGAGGGAATGAAATCTCCCAGGGGAGTTCTGAGCTGGGGAAGCAGGTCCACATCTCTGCAGGCCCATCATCAGGACACTCTGAGTAAATTCTCAAGCCCTCTGCTGGTGTGTACCCACTCCGGCTCTGAGTCTCTCCTCCCAACATATCCGAGATGTTTATTAAGAGATGACAAGTCTATCAGGCCTCATGAGCAGTCTTTCACAAGAAGATCTTCCTGTACATCCAGGGAGCATCATCAATCTTGTGCCTGCTCTGAGCTCAGAGCTGCTGAGTGAACAAGGCCCCTTCTCTACCCCACCCCCTCTGTCTAAACATTTCTTACTCACTTCCTTTGCTTCCTTTACCAGGATTTGCAGCAAAGCAGGAGGCAGCAAAAGAAAAGATTCTATTTGCATAAAGTGTTCCTGGTAAAGAGATGGCTACAGAAAAATGGACTAAAGGGACCCTTTTCTCCTATGTTACTGGTTTTATGGAATATATTTCTTCATTAAAAAATGGAATAACTAGAACTGAGACTGCAGAAATGATTGTCAGCCACACACCTAACGTTATGTTACAGACAACTATAGTGAATACATGTATTTCATATTGAATATTATACCCACATTACAGAAAATCAGTTGTTCATCTTTCTAAAATATCAAGTTTTAGGATATTTCATTCAGTGTGTATAGGCACTGTGTTGCCTTTCTTAAGTGCCTGCTTTGTTTCCTTCCTGGAAAAAAGGTTTTTATTATAACTATTAGCATGTAATATTCAAGAGAAGACTCCATTGCCTTGCATAGGAAGCAAAATTGACACTAGTAACTCGCAATTGCCAATGGACCTCATTGAATATATGTCTTGTGAGTATTATATATGTCACTATATTTGTAAGTCAAATGTGTTCCACATTTATTTTTCATTAGAAAGCCCCTAATCTGAACCAAACAGCTTCAAGTCCTGAAAGACATTCTGTCAGATGGGATAATAATATCATTTTTAAATTTCATGAAGTTTATTGAGGCATACGCATCATTTTTTGGCACTGGTTCAATATTTAAACATTTCAATCTAACACATCATAAAGTTGTTTTTTATTTTGGGATGGGAGAGAGAGAGGAAATTATTTTCCTGTATCATGAATGATTCGAAATATTTTTTAAAAAAATCTTGTTCTTTACTATAATATGAGCTTTTCAAAGATTTTGACACTGGGCTTTGTTCAGAGACATGAGGAAGGTCATGAAAAATGGTTCTTTTATCCTCTGCACAGCATCTCTATGACTATAGCAGAATCAGATAGGAATGAAAGATTGTANAAAAAATCTTGTTCTTTACTATAATATGAGCTTTTCAAAGATTTTGACACTGGGCTTTGTTCAGAGACATGAGGAAGGTCATGAAAAATGGTTCTTTTATCCTCTGCACAGCATCTCTATGACTATAGCAGAATCAGATAGGAATGAAAGATTGTACTGGCTTTATTCACACTGGAAGGCCTCTGTAAGACTTAGCTGCTGGTAAATGCTTTGCAATGCTGAGATTTTGTGATTTGTTTCCATCTGGAGCTATAAAGGTCCACAATGCTGTTTTTAGGCATATAATAAGTAGCCAGAATTAAACAGTTGTATATGCTTAGCCTAGCCCGGACCTGCCTTGGTACTGCAGGTGAAGGTACCCAAGTTGTTCCATGTAACAACTATATGTAGGCTTGGGTGTGTGTACATTTTTGTGTGTGCACACATGTGAGTGTATGTGTGTGTTATGAAGAGCAGGTATGGTTCTGTCCATTAAAAGAGTAATGCAGTGCCAACACAAATGACTTCTGATGGTGAGATTAGCTCTGTTCTGGATATCTAAAGAGAATCTTGTTACAGTTAAATGTGAAATTATATTATTTTTCCATTTTGATCAACACTACTAAAACTGGAAAAAAAGCCTGGTCTTTTATGGGAAAACTAAATAGGGCAAAAATGTTTCCAAAGTTCCAAATTAGTTTATGAAAAGATTTTAATTTCTATTAAAAAGTAGTTTTTTAATATTGGATTAAAAATTTTAGTTTTTTTTCCTAGATATATAGAGCTTTTTGTTGGCATAAGGGAGAGATGGGGGACCACTTCATCATGTTTCAGACATGTTTTGTTTTTGTTTTTTAAGAGATTTATTAAGATATAATTAAAGCAACATATACCCCACCTATTTTAAAATGGACAATTTTATGGCTTTTTATATATTCACAGATTTTTACAACTATCACCACAATCAATTTTAGAACACTTTATCACCCCTCAAAATCATTTTATTATGCTATGGTTTTTCCAGTAGTCATATATGGATGTGAGAGTTGGACCATAAAGAAGACTGTGCACCGAAGATTTGATGCTTTCAAACTGTGGTGTTGGAGAAAACTCTTGAGAGTCCCTTGGACTGCAAGGCAATCCAACCAGTCCATTCTAAAGGAGATCAGTACTGAATATTCATTGGAAGGACTGATGCTGAAGGTGAAGCTCCAATACTTTAGCCACCTGATGTGAAGCAATGACTCATTGGAAAAGACCCTGATGCTGGGAAAGATTGAAGGCAGGAGAAGGGGACAACAGAGGAAGAGATGATTGGATGGCATCACCGACTTGGTGGATGTAAGTTTGAGCAGACTCCTGGAGATGGTGAGAGACAGGGAGACCTAGCATGCTGCAGCCCATGAGGTCGCAAAGAGTCAGAGATGACTGAACAACATCAGTTACACCTCAAAGAAACCCTGCCTCTCTTAGCCATATCTTCCAATCTCATCATCCCCCTATAGTTCTAGGAAAACATGATCTATTTTCCCTTTCTATGGATTTGTCTGGGCTGAATATTTTATGTAAGTGGAATTACTTAATATGTAGCTTTGTGACTGGCTTCTTTCACCGTGTATGATATTTTCAAGATTCAGTTGTGTTGTTGCATGTATTGGTACTTCACTCTTCACTGATGGATAATATTCTGTTGTAATGATCTATTTTACAGGCGTTTGGGTTGTTTTCTTCTTTTTGACTATTAAGAATAATGCACCTATGAACATTCATGCACGTTTTGTGTGGATATATATTCACTTTTTCAGGATATAAATATAGGAATGAATTGCTGGGACCCTATGACATGTTTGTTTAATGTTTTGAGGCTGTTTTCCAAAGAAGCTGTGCCATTTTACACTTCCCTTAATAATTTGTGAGGATTCCAGGTTTTTCACATCTTTGTTATTAACTGTCTTTGTCTTTGTGATGATAGCCATCCTAGTGTGTGTAAAGTAATATCTCATGATTTAGACTTCCATTTATCTGACGACTGATGCTGAACATTTTTATTTTTGCCTTTTGTAAACCTTCTTTAGAGAAATATCTACTCAAATCTCTTGTCTATTTTTGAGCTGTATTATTTGGCTTTTTATTATTGAGTTGTAGGTGTCCTTTATATGCTCTATGTACAAGTTATTTGCAAAAATTTTCTCTGTTCTTTTCCCTTTCTTGATAGTGTCCTTTGAAGCACAGAGTTTTTAATTTTGATAAAGTCTAATTTATCTTTTATCTGTTTGTACCTTTGATGTTACAACCTGCTATATTTTTATATGACTTTTAAAAGGAACTTACAAGTATTTTGATTCACATTGCAACAATCTGCCATAAGGGTGGTGTCATCTGCATATCTGAGGTTATTGATATTTCTCCCGGCAATCTTGATTTCAGCTTGTGCTTCTTCCAGGCCAGCATTTCTCATGATGTACTCTGCATATAAGTTAAATAAGCAGGGTGACAATATTAAGCCTTGGTATACTCCTTTTTCTATTTGGAACCAGTCTGTTCCATGTCCAGTTCTAGCTGTTGCTTCCTGACCTGCATATAGGTTTCTCAAGAGACAGGTCAGGTGGTCTGGTATTCCCATCTCTTTCAGAATTTTCCACTGCTTAGTCCTCTGGATTTCAGTTTAGTTCAGTCATAAAAAATGACGAGAGAATGGAGACCTCAGGATTTACTCTGCCTGCTCTGTTCTCTCCTACAGGATATTCTCCAGCTGCCTGCTTCCCTCAGCCAAAAACCACAGCTCTTTTTAAGTCATCTTTCTCCACACAAACATCTTCCTCCTTCCAGAAGCTGATAGCCATCACCTCCCCTTGTTTTTCAGCCAACACCGATTGACAGTTTCCACTATTCCTCAGAGGACCCCTGTTCCCTGCTTGTGTTTAAACAGTCCTTTAATTATCTTAATGCTATATATTGTCTATTTTCTGCTGGAAACACCCTGTCTACTGACTAACAGCACTATTTCTGAAAGAAACATGAATATAGTGAAATATTCTTTCCTATTGGAAGAAAGATAACTAATAATAATAACAAAAATAAACTAATAACTAATCTTTATTGAGCACTTACTTAATAGATGCCAGGAAATAACTTGAATACTTTTCATACACTGTCATAATCTCTTAGAAATAAATGTGGTATCTATTTTTGTTATCTTTATTTTATAGATGTAGAATCTGTGGAACTTGCCGGAGATCACACAATTAGTACATGGTAAAGAGAGAATTCAACCCAAGAATGATTGACTTCAGCCTAAACTCTTGACAGGTCCTCAGATAGTATTTGTTAATAGAAAATGGCTAACAGAAGAGAGAGTGCTTCCACTAGAGATGGCTCTGCCTGTCAGTGTCATTGTATAACTTGGTTCTCATGTTGCCAGAGCTGATTTTTGAAGAGACACTGGATATATAGATTTTTTTGGTGTATCTTTTCCTCATTTCTAAGCTTAAATTTAAGCTCTTACAAAAATAAAAAATAACAAGCAAAACAAAAACAGAAACACCAGAGAAACAGCTGCAACAAAAAGAAAACCCAAACAAAAAAACTCACTTTTGGTGGGCCAAATAAAACTTATTACTTGCCAAAAAAAATGGTCCATTTTACAACCTTCTGAAAGGCTTAAGTTGAAAATCTAATTAATATGTGAATAACATTATCTATTTGTGTTTTTCATTAACAGATTTATCTTGAAGTAACTTTCAATAAAGCTGTCTTGAGAATAGCTTCTGTTTCATAAGTTGAAGGTTTTCCAATTCTTTAATTTTCTGTTAGACACAGCTCACTGATGCTGTGACAGCAGAGTTAGTCTTCTATTTTCTGGGCAGTGGTCTTGGAGTAATTCTGGAAGATTATATTCTACACATGGAAAAACTTCTTGATGCCCTGCTTGTTTTCAGTTTCTAATGAATGAATTTTGGTATAGTAATAAGTTATTGACTTTGGAATTGGACAGATATGGTTATAGATAACAGCTCACAGCTTATTAACTATTGACCCAGGAGCTCTGTTTCCTCATCTGTAAAAATTGGAATGACAGTATCTAATTTGTAGGTTCACTGAATATTAAATGAGATTATGTGTACAAAGCATCTAACACATAATGAAAGTAGGAATGTCCAGTTAAAACCCTAAAACACACATCAATTATCTGCCTTATTTATACAAGTTACTTAACCTCTGTGTTTCCCACACCCCTCTGCCTTCTTCAGTGGGTCTCAAAGTTGACTGTGCTTTAGAGTCACCTAGAAAGTTGTTTTACTTTCATGCATTGGAGAAAGAAATGGCAACTCACTCCAGCATTCTTGTCTGGAGAATCCCAAGGGCGACGGAGCCTGGTGGACTGCCATCTATGGGGTCGCACAGAGTGGGATACGACTAAAGTGACTTAGCAGTAGCAGCAGCAGCAGAAAGCTGTTAAAATACAAATTCCTGTGCCTTAAGCCCAGGAATTGTGATTTAGTGGGTCTGGGGAGGGTCCCAATAATTTGCATTTATAACAGGCACTCAAGTGATGTTAATTCTGTTGGTGTGGGGACCAGGCATTGAGGAATCCTACCTTATGTAGTGCTGTTAATAATCCCCCCCTTTTACACAAGTTTGCTAATGAGCCTTAAGATATGTAATGTCTATAAAACATATGTCCCCAACTGCCTAGGAATGTAAAGTTCAAGAAATGCTAATTAGTTGAAATGATTATCCTTATTACTTTAAAATATATGGTTCCCTATTTTCTTTGAAAAATATGCTTAAGCATTTATCTGTAGAATTCCTTTTGGTATTTTAATTTTTTCTTTGAAAGGAAGCTATTTTTCATTCATAAGAATGATGCTCAGTGTGCCATCCTGTAAGAATGATATATCTTCAAAAAGGAGGAATGTTACTTCTTCATAGAAAAAGACCCTTCCATCATCCACAATTTTGTGTATAGAAGTATAGTAGTTAACTATTCCTGCAACAGTGCTATGTAACTCAAGGCTTAAAGCTATACACATATTGCTGTCTGTCTTCAAATCATCAGGAGCATCTCTATCTTAAAAATGGGTTAGTTTCAAGCTTCCGGTTCAATGCCCAGTTCACTCTGCTGATCCGTTCTGAGGTTCAGATGGAAGGAACAACAGCTACAAGGAGCATGCACTTCTCATTGTGTTTACAGAGACAGAAGAGGGAAGCCAAAGCCCATGAGGACATGTAAGCACCTTGTTCATGTCACATCCACTAATAGTCTACTGGCCAAAGTAAGTCATCTGCCCACACCCAACACTTACAGTTTCGAGGATACTTTCAGCCACTTCAATGGGAAGTACAGCAAGTCACCAGTAAAAAAAGTTTGGACACAGGTAGAAAGTGAGGAATTGAGAACAACAATACAGCTTACCAAAAAGAAGGGTATTTAGAATATTCCAGACACAAATATTCTAAATAGACTTCCCTGGTGGCTCAGATGGTAAAGAATCCACCTGCAATGTGGGAGACGTGGATTCGATCCCTGAGTTGGGAAGATCCCCTGGAGGAGGGCATGGCACCCACTCCAGTATTCTTGCCTGGAGAATTCTCATGGACAGAGGAGCCTGGCAGGCTACAGTCCATGGGGCCACAAGGAGCTGGACGTGACTGAGCGACTAAGGACAGCACAGACATGAATAATATGGAAAGGGGCAGATTTTCATATACTGTTGTCATTTCTTTTCAGATATAAAATGTTTAGATTTTTTTTTTCTTTAAAATAACTGTGGAAAGTTCTGGAAAATATGGTGCACACTGGTAATACAAAGGGAGACTAGCTTCAGTTGGAAAATAGTAACATTTTGCCCATTTCTAATAATTTTGTGAGACTGAAGTCCTGCTTAAACTGATGATAATAATCAGATAGATGATCATGATTGTTATCTAGAATAAGAATTCACTAAATAAAAGAGGAATGTTATGTCATATTTTGATGTGCTACTATAATTGCGTGTAAGTATTTTGCATACATCAGTGAATTTTCATCACAGATATATTTGATTTTATCAAAATGAAGAACTTTTGATCTATAAAAGACACCATTAAAGAGAATCAAAAGAAAAGTTTCTTGGAGAAAATATTTTCAAATTACACATCTAANTTTTTCAAGACTCCTTTAAAAAAAATTGAACTTTTGAATAAAACCCAACTTTGAATGTTAAAAGCATGAACTTAAATGAGGTAGGAGATCAGAGAGGGAATAAACATTTACTAAGCACTTACTATATGCCTTTGTATACACAATTTTATTTCATCCTCATAATACTTTTTTAATATAACTTCAGGGTCCTCAGTTTAAAGATGCTTAAGTTTTTTGTCTGGATCATATAGCAATGACTATTTCTTGTATCAGTTATTGTTGATACAATAATTATATGGTAGCCTTGTCCATACAGAGCCCCTGAGCTTCCTGAAGGCACAAATTCTGCTCGTTCTCCACTTTAGCTGTTCAAAATGCTTCTGACACAGTAAGGATGCGTTGGATATTTATGCATTTTTTGACTGACCAGGCTGCGTTAAGTCTGTACATCTACTACTCTGTCTATATTCTGTGGCTTCCTATCAATTAATAAAATTTAAATTCATGTTCAGCTAATATTTAATAAGTATCCACTGTAAATATAGATACAATTTGGATTTTCCCATTAATTCAAATTATTATCTAACATTGCTTAAAATAAAGGTGAGCTTCTTTAGACTTGATAAGTTTATTTTGTCTTTCTCAAGCTCTCTCTACCACTCTTTCTCCTCCCTTCCCTTAATACTCAAATCCTCCATGGGCTGGCATGTAATTTGGAGGTTTCAGCTCAGCTCACTGTCTGAAAAATAATATCCTCCAGAAACGAGTCTATAGCTTTCTGGTAGTTTGCAGATTTCTTGTTTCATTCTCAGAAACACTGTTTCTTGGCTTATCAACCTTAATTGGGTGGCAGCCTTGTCCATATAGATCCCCTGAGCTTTCTCAAAGCATAAATTCTGTCTTCTTGTTCTCTACTTTAGCTCCTCAAAATGCTTCCAGCANCAGAAACACTGTTTCTTGGTTTATCAACCTTAATTGGGTGGCAGCCTTGTCCATATAGATCCCCTGAGCTTTCTCAAAGCATAAATTCTGTCTTCTTGTTCTCTACTTTAGCTCCTCAAAATGCTTCCAGCACTGTAAGGTGCACAGAATATTTGTGTGTCTTTTGAGTGATCATGCCATTAATGCCTTCGCACTCCTCCTACCCTAAACCTTAAGCTATAACAATTGATCCAGAAAATTTTACACCTGATTCAAGCTGGGTCAACCAGATCTTATCTTCTCCAATTATGAAACTTTGATGAAAAATCATATGGTTGAGAAGCCTGATGGTTCTTATGGTAGTTTTCTGTACAGAAAGAATCCTAACTATTTTGGGCTTATTCTAATTGCTGGTATTCTTGGGGCTTTTTATCTCCTTCAATTTGCTGGACTACTTCAGTATTCTTACAGTATATTAATATTTTACTAACCTTAGGTGGGGCTCACTTAACCAATACATTTAAATGATCATATTTAATAGACCAGCTTTCTTCCTCTGTTCCTCCCTTCTTTCTTTCTCTCTTCCTCTCTTCTTTCCTTTCTTTCATCCTCCCTCCCTTCCTCCCTTTTTTCCTTCCTTCCTTCTGTAGGGGATTAAAATTTGCCACCCCAAATTGTATCTTTATCATGAGAATTAATTTAAGCTGATTATTTTTAAAGCCCAGAAGACTCAGGAGGAAACTTTGCCTTCCCCTAATTGTTTAAAAGAACACAAATAGAGTTAACACCAGAGACACCTGCAAAAAATATGGACTAGGTGTTAAAATTTGCCACCCCAAATTGTATCTTTATCATGAGAATAAATTTAAGCAGATTATTTTTAAAGCCCAGAAGACTCAGGAGGAAACTTTGCCTTCCCCTAATTGTTTAAAAGAACACAAATAGAGTTAACACCAGAGACACCTGCAAAAAATATGGACTAGGTGTGGTGGGGAAACTCTAGACAAGACCTAGAGACCAGAGTCCACTCTGCACCCCATTTTCTCTGCCTGGAAAGGCAAAAATTTGTTTACCAAACATTTGCTCTCCCATTTCCCTGTAAATTTTCTTCCTCCTCTTTGAAGTCCCAAACCACTGCTCCCAACATTCTTCTTTTTTATCTTTAGCTGAAGATGGTATTTAAGGTGAGGGCTTTGCCCATTTTGGCAAATTATTCATTTTTCCTGGGTCTTTCCATGTTTTTAACTTTTGTTTTAATTATTTCTGGTTAATCTGTCTCATGTGTGTGCATGTGTATGTGTGTACAGCCCCTCAGTTCAGTTCAGTTGCTCAGTCATATCTGACTCTTTGTGACCCCATGAACCACATCACACCAGGACTCCCTGTCCATCATCAACTCCCGGAGTCCACCCAAACCCATGTCCATTGAGTCAGTGATGTCATTTAAACATCTCATCCTCTGTTGTTCCCTTCTCTTCCTGCCCTCAATCTTTCCCAGCATCAGGGTCTTTTCCAATGAGTCAGCTCTTCGAATCAGGTGGCCAAAGTATTGGTGTTTCAGCTTCAACATCAGGCCTTCCAATGAACACCCAGGACTGATCTCCTTCAGAATGGACTGGTTGGACCCCTTGCAGTCCAAGGGACTCTCAAGAGTTTTCTCCAACACTGCAGTTCAAAAGCATCAATTCTTCTGTGCTCAGCTTTCTTTATAGTCCAACTCTCACATCCATACATGACCACTGGAAAAACTA